>PPMA02000044.1:0-99885 GCA_003707865.2 Komagataea pratensis
AAAGTCAGCAGCTCCAAGATATGCATTAGCATTTATTTGTAATTGTGCATTCTTGGTCTGCGCTATTATCATTGCAGTGATTTTGAGATTCAGATTGAAGATGTTGAACAAGAGAATTGAAGTAGGTGCTATGAACTGGGAGAAGGATTTAGGTAAGGGAAATGACGGTAGTAAAATCTCACCTGATTTCAGATTCTTGCTATGATTATTGATTTGTTGTTCTGTTTATTTCTTCTAATCAATGACTTGGATATTGGTTAAGAAATTCAAATTACCACGTAGCAGCCACGTATCTGACCACGTACATCATATCTCGCCACTTCTGTGTCGTGTCGTTTATGCAACAATGTACTAGTATGCTGTCTTGCCCGATAAGGTAATACTCATAACGACATACTAAACCGGGTAAGTTCTATTCCGCCATGATAGAAATTCCACAGCAAATAAAACATTCAGTAGTGAAAAAAAAAATGATTTGATTTTGCTCCTTCACAACCACAAAAGCCACCAAACGGAGTTTAAAGTTATCAATTAAACAAACTACTCAATTCTCATATTCCACAATGTCCAACAAATCACTCAACTTACCTTTGCTTACCTGGAAAGACCCAGTTAAAACTGGTAAAGTCTTTGGTGGAATCGTTGCCGCTCTTATCGTGTTGAAATCCGTCAATTTGTTATCATTGTTCTTCAGATTATCTTCATTGGCTTTGTTTGTCAGTGCTGTTGCCGAATACGGTGGTAAATTGATCCTTGGTCAAGGTCTAGTCACCAAGTTCAGACCAGCTAAGTTGTCTAATTCTTTTTCAAACAAGGCGATCAAATTCTTGGAATCATTTGCTAATGATTTACCAGCTCTGGAAACTGAAGGTCAAGAATTATTATATTCTGTTAATGTTGAAAACACTTTGAAATCAGCGGGCTTATTTTACATTCTTTATAAAATCACCTCATGGGTCTCATTATACTCTTTGATCTTCACTTCCGTTGTTGCTGCTTTCAGTTTACCATTTGTTTACGAACAATATCAAGATGAAATCAATGCCGGTTTAAAGCAAGCTTCAGCAATCGCATCTGAAAAATTAAAAGAAACTTCTAAAGTTGTTAATGAAAAAGCTGCTCCTTATATCAAACAAGCCGACGAAAAATTAGGCCCTGTTTCTAAATTCATCAAACAAAGATATCAAGTTAGAACTGCTTCAACTACTGTTGGTGAAGAACATCCAACTGCTTTCACTTCATCATCTGAAACCACCTCATCAAAGAATCCATTTGAAAAACCAACAACTAAAGAAGTCCCAGTTGATACCACTTATGCTTCATCTGAACCAATTGCTACTAAACCAGTTCCAACTGCAGCAGATTTAAACTCATTTCCGGATGCACCAAAAACTGAACCAAAGTTAGAAACTGGTAACTCATTCGTTGAACAAGTCAAAGAAGTTGCTAAAGATAATGAAGTTGATGTTGATGATTTAAAAAATGATTTATTGAAAAACAAGGAAGCTGCCATTGGTGCTGATTTCTAAGTTTAACCTTTATTCCTAAATTCATCTTAAAAGGAAAGACATGACTGAAGTTTTTATTCATATCTAGGTTGTCTTGGACAGCAAGTATATCCCCTATACCTTGACCTCTCCCCTTTTCCTTCATTATTATACTTCATTACTGTTTTGCTGTTTTTATTTTATTTATATCTCCGTTTTGTTGTTTCTTTAGTATCTTTTATGGAAATCAAAAGAATTTTGTTTTGGCAGGAAGGACTCCTATACATTCTTTATATCTTGATTATTTTTTATACTTTCATGTTATTATTTTATGTTAGTATCAAAGTCGCACTGGAAAGAAAGAAAAATGCTACTCTGTTATATGATATACAGTGCTTTTGTATTGATATTGTTGTAGAATGCCGGATATCTATAATCTAATAGATGGGGCATTTATTAAGCTAATCATCACACGACTGGATGATCACGGAATTCCATCCTGATTCCTGAGTCCTGAATTCGAGTAAATAGAGGCAAAGGCTACACTGTAAAACGGAGGCTGCAGGACCCAGGTACTGACAACTGTGCACTGAGCTGTCTATCCCGGAGCATTAACAACTTGCAAGTGGAGATGTAAGCGTGACTGATCTCAGGCACGACACTGAATTGAATCACCGACTCGGGCTTTCTAAAAAATTCCACGAGAAACAGCACCGTCAAAAATTTCCGTAAAAGGTCGGCTCTGTTGGACAAAACCGGACGCGGAACAACTGTTGATTTTCCAGTTTGTGGAGATTTCAGATCTGTGCTAAGTGCTTATGGGTAATAATCTAGAATCTAGATACATGTAACGTCAGTTGTATCGATGTCTTTGTCATTTGAAGGAGTGGGACTGTTTTGAGTGCTGCCATGCTGATGGAGAAAGACTGGCACCAGGTTCTACATCTTATATGCTAATTATGTCATAATCACAAGTTACAACTGCATGTCCCTTTGCACCGCACTGGTAGATCTATGACTGGACAAACATGTATCGTTTCGGCCTGCTGAGGCCCTTTGCTCGAAGCCAGTCCCTCCCATGGCTATGAGAGGCTACGACCGGCTAGCTCAGCTTAATCAAGAAATAGCGGACACCAAGAAACCAATAGCCCAGCACATGACATACTTAATTCGCTATTGTCCTGATCTCTTGGAAGTTGAGCGTTTTCTTGACCTCCACAAAAAAGCTTGTTTGTGATCTTTGGTCTTCTGCACATCGGAAAAACTATACGGGATTGAGCGGGACAAATGCCAATCACTGGAGCCTACCAAACAACACTAACAGCAACTTAGCAATAAGGCGATTTGACTCTGGAGGACTCTGTCCTGTTTGTCTCTTTTTTGGTTGGGTTTTGTGCATTGTGATTGGTGGTCTGGTCCATTCTTGAGGTGCACCCCGGCTGGAGAACATGCGTGTTTGTGGGTTTTGCATGTTGATTCTCCAGAGTCTTCATGCTAGAAAGGGCCCACGTCTCTGGGTGGAAGTATATAAATAGAAGTATCTCCTGGGTTGTGGATCTATCATCTCTGATATTCGAATTAAGTACCATCAAAACATCAAAATGATCTCACATAAAGAAAAACCAGAAGTCTCTCATCAGGAAGACGACTCCAGTGAATTCTCACAATCCATCAAAGATGTCTCTAAACGTGACTTCAACATCAACACACTCCCAACCATCACTGAAGAACTAAGAAAAAACCTAGAAGTCCCAGAAATACTTCAACATTACTCAGAAGAAGAACTAGAACAATTATCAGAGAAAGTCACAAGTAAGGTGGATATCCGAATGCTTCCTATGTTAGTCTATATCTATATCTTGAACTACCTTGACAGAAACAACATCGCATCAGCAAGACTTGGTGGGTTAGAAGAAGATTTAGGCCTAAAGGGAAATCAGTACCAAATTGCCATCTCCATTCTATTCGTTGGTTATATATTAATGCAAGTCCCTTCAAACATGATCTTTAATAAAGTGGGTCGTCCTTCATTGTTCATTACCGTCATTATGACAGCTTGGGCCATTGTTTCGACATGTACTGGTGCTGTGCAGAGTTTTGGTGGACTTATTGCTGTTCGTGCTATTTTAGGGTTCACTGAGGCTGGGTTCTTTGGTAGTGCTTTGTTATTGTTGTCTTGTTGGTATACTAGAAAGCAATTATCGTTCAGAAATGCTATTCTTTACTCTGGTTCCTTGTTATCTGGTGCTGTTTCAGGTTTGATTGCAACTGGGATTATTGATAAGATGGATGGTGTAGGTGGTTTGAGATCCTGGAGATATTTGTTCTTGATTGAAGGTGCCATTACAATTTGTTCTGTTCCAATCACATACTTTGTGCTACCAGATTTACCACAAAACTCAAAATTCTTATCTGAAGAAGAAAGAGAACTAGTCATGTGGAACTTGAGAAAAGAAGTCGGTCAAGATGATTCAGATTCAGAAAACCAGGAATCTTATTGGACAACTTTCCTATTAACCATCAAAGATTTCAAAGTCTTGACATTATGTGGTATTCATTCATTCCTTGTCGCTGCCTGTGGTGTCACTAACTTCTTCCCATCTGTTGTCCAAACGTTGAACTTTGACAGAATGACAACATTAGCATTGACTGCACCACCATACTTAATCGCAGTGGTCGCTACCTACTTATGGGCCCGTCACGCAGACAAAACAGGCGAGAGATTTTTCCATGTCACGATCCCATTACTGCTATCACTGGTCTCATTCATCATTGCAGTCGCAACCACAAACACAGGTGCAAGATACTTCGCAATGTGTCTAATGATTCCTTCATTATATTGTGCATTCACCACGATTTTATCGTGGGTTTCGAATTGTGTTCCAAGACCTCCATTAAAGAGAGCCATTGCTATTTCTCTGGTTAATTGTTTATCCAATTCCACCTCAATTTGGAATGCATACTTATACCCTGAATCATCAGCTCCTAGATACACTGTTGCATTCACATGTAATTGTGTGTTTATTGGGCTGGCTATTGGATTAGCTGTGATTTTAAGAATGAGATTAGTTGTGTTGAATAAGAGAATCGAAAATGGTACCATGGATTGGGAAGGTGAATTGGGTAAGGGAAACGACGGTAGTAAAGTCTCGCCAGATTTCAGATATTTGCATTGATTATGTTCGTGTTTATGTTATTTACGATTATTTTATATTCTTTATGTGATTGGAAGTCGTAGAATTGATGGTACCACAAAAGAGCCACTGCAAAAGGTTTGAAGAATCATAGAATGTGTGTATGTATTGAGGATCTACCGAAAGGAAGACAACCCAAAACAATAAATATAAAAACTAATCACAGAGGGGAGGAATATCTTTAACTATTTACTAACAAAAAGGAAAAAGGAACCACATATGAAGCCAATAAAATGAAAAAGAAAAGCATACACACGTTCAGCGGGAATATATTAACTTAAACTATCAAAAAGCTCACATGATAAAAAAGAAAAGGAATATGATAGTTAAGATCATAACTTAACACCAGATGAGACTTCCAAATCAGGGGAAATATAACCAAAGACATTCTCATTCAAATCAGCATCAGTTAAAGCCAATTGTTTTTCAGTCCATAATGCAGGTTCTGGAACATAACCTTCAACACCAACATTACATAAACCACCCATAGCTTCTAAGTCTTTGATCTTTGGTAATGATAACTCCTTATAGATAGAATCAATAGATTCAACCAAATAATCAGATAAATCATTGAAATGACCTGGAGTTGGGGTGATTCTTAATCTTTCAGTACCACGAGAGACAGTTGGGAAATTAATGGCTTGAACATAAATTCTGTATTTATCCATTAATAAGTCAGATGCCTTTTTAGCTTTGGCTGCATCACCAATAATAACAGGAACGATATGGGATGGGTTTGGCATTACTGGGACACCAATGTTAGCTAATTGATCCTTAACATAATTGGTATGAACTTGTTGTAATATTCTATCAACTAAAGTGTTACGTTGATATCTGATAGCCTCAGCAGCACCGGCCATGATTGCAGGTGGTAAAGTAGTGGTGAAAATGAAACCTGGAGAATAAGATCTTAACCAATCGACAATCTTACTGTTACCAGCAACATAACCACCGACAGTACCAAATGATTTACCTAAAGTAGCAGTGATGATATCGACTCTATCCATTGTAGTTTTGAAATCTGGGGATTTAATACCGGTTTTTAAATGAGCATCGAAATCATAATGTTCAGCAACACCAGCACCATGTGGTCCGTATAAACCAACAGCATGAACTTCATCTAAGAAGGTTAAGGCACCATATTTATCAGCTAAATCACAGATTTTTGGAATATCAGCAACAGAACCAGACATTGAATAAACTGATTCAAAAGCGATTAATTTTGGAACATTCTTTGGATACTTAGCCAATCTTGCTTCTAAATCAGCCAAATCATTATGCTTAAAGATCTCCTTCTTGGCCTTGGAGTTTTTAATACCAACAATCATTGAAGCATGATTTGATTCATCACTAAAAATAACCAAACCTGGTAATTTTTGACCTAATAATGTCAAAACAGCATCATTTGCCACAAAACATGATGAGAAAACTAAAGCTGCTTCTTTCTTGTGCAAAGTAGCAATCTCAGCTTCTAAATTGATAGTGTTTCTATTATGACCTGCAATGTTACGAGTACCACCGGCACCAGCACCATATTTGTCTAAAGTCTCATGCATTTTGGCAATGACTTGCGGGTTCTTACCCATAGCCAAGTAATCATTGGAACACCAGACAGTGACTTTATCATCTTCCAATTTTCTATGAGCTTGTGGGAACTCTTTAGCTAAACGGTTGATGTTGTTGAAGAATCTGTATGAATTGTCTCTTCTTTTCTTAGAGACTTCTTCTTCGAATAAACCTTCATAATCGAATGATTCTTCCTGAGTACCGGCATTGGACATCATGGATGAGACAGTCTCTTCTTCAAATTCTTCAGACGAAGCAGTGGCAACTTGGGCCTTGGATGAAGGCGATGAGTGGTAGGATCTCAAAGCTGGTCCCATGACTGGACAGTGAGTTGCCTGGTTGGCCAAAGAGGCATGTGCAGCTCTTATAGAGGCAACGGAATTGGACCTGACGGAGTTGGCCACGAAGGGACACATCTTAGCGGACTGCTTAGCGAGGAGTTCCATGGCTTGATGAATAAGAACGGGATCTGATGGGGTTCCTTGTTCGATTTGATAGTGAAAAGTTCGGAAATGATGCCAGTTTTATAAGAAAAATATTTTCTTACTTTTTCAAGGACGATTTTTCTGATGCGTTTTTTGTACGAGAAGAGATGGGGTTTGGCCCATGATGCGAGTAAAAGTAATATGAACGTGGGGAAAAGGACACCTGTGAGCAGTCTCTGACGAAATTACAGTCGCTGCGATGCTCCAACGGTCTTTGATCTGGAACCAGGACTCTTCTGTGATCCAGAATGCGCTGCTTAACATGCCAGGCACTAAAATAAGCATATTCCCGATACTTACAAAATCATGGCTTCTCATTGGCTACGACAGGATAAGAATGGTTGAACATGCATTTTCTCTAACAGACAACAACGAACAAACAAATCAGAAAATAAAGACCTGGTCGTCACCTTTGGAAGGCATCTCTGGTCTCTTGAAGCCCAACTCCTCGGTGATGTCACTCATGAGTGTCTTCAAGCCCGGAGGACCACACACTAAGATTCTTGAGTCGTCTGATGGCTTTGGAAGATGCTTCTCACACATTTCCTTGGTTACGTATCCGGTATCACCTTTCCAGTTGGCATCTGGTTTGTTCAACACGTAATGGACGTCGAAGTATGGGTATTTTTCAGCAATGTTGTCCAATTCCTCTTTCAATAAGATATCGTTCTCAGTTTCATTGGCATAGATCAAAGTCATTTTGGTCAAGTCTTCAGGAGTGGTGGTGATTTCACTGATCACTTGTAATATTGGAGTGAGACCTGAACCACCGGCAACCATACCAATCTCTTTAACATGGTTTGTGGCATAGTCGAATCTACCAA
The DNA here is from genome assembly GCA_003707865.2 of Komagataea pratensis. Lineage (NCBI taxonomy): Eukaryota > Fungi > Ascomycota > Saccharomycetes > Phaffomycetales > Wickerhamomycetaceae > Komagataea > Komagataea pratensis. The sequence goes on from PPMA02000044.1 coordinate 7,557, forward strand.
CTGGACCTTTGAATTTGACAGTTTTACCTGGGGTCAAGGTAGCAAAGAACTTGGAAACGTTACCGTCAAGGTATGATTTCACCAATAAGTCAAAGGCACCTTCTTCAAATTTGGATGAGATTGGAGTGTAGTATCTGATATCATTGTCGATCTGGACAGCCAAGTGGTGAGCGACAGGGATATCAAGAATTTCAGTTTCTCTGTTGAGTTTGAATCTGTAGATAGCAGTGTTTCTGGAAATGATGGTCTTGTCAGTCAACTCTAAGGCAGTCCACTTCTCAGGATGGATGGTACTTCTGTTGTTGTATGCGTTCAAGAGTCTGTATGCTAAAAAGGCTAACAGTATTCCTCCGGAGTATGGCAGGTATCTCCAGTCGATGATACAGGTCCCGATGACGACAAGTGCTGATGGGATGTAAATACCGTGGAGAGGCTCCTTCAACAGGTCCATTTTGTCCTCTATTTTCTTTTGTTGGGCAGCCCTGGATTGAGACATGTCGAAATCAATTGAATCGGGAAATTAATGGAGACAGCAGCAGGAAAGAGAAGAATTTCAAGAGATCAAATAGTTTAATGTTTTGTTGTCTTTTCTTTTTGTTTGTTTACTAATAAAAATGTTTCCTTCCCGAATAACCGTTTTTCGCGAAACTCATCGGGCCGGTGAACTACATAGTGCAGAGCCTGGTTGTCATTATCTATTAGTTTCTTAGTGTTGTTCATCCCCAGATCATTTTCTTGAACTTGTACTCGATTCCATCAACAAAGTCGTTGAATGTGTTCAATTTGGCTGCGTCTTTCAATGCTAGAATATCCCTTGCTTCCAAATAACAACGGGATGTCAATGTCTTTGATATCAAATTAATCATGTGTTTGATCGTTGGATAGTCCGTGTCCTGCGGGAACTTCACAGCAAGAAATCTCTCTTGCTTCTCCTCATATTTAGGACCCACCAATGTCTCAGTTTCTTCCTCTTCAATATTCTCCTTCTCACCTTCTGTCAAAATGAACTTCAGTCCAATATTTCTTTCTGGTTTCTTAGCCAATGAATCAACATGGTGACCACCTCCACCATTCTTAAAATACACACCATATTGCAATGTTTCAATCTCATCATTATTCAACTTGATAATATCCTTGATTTCATCCTGACAATCAAAACTGATGAAATAAACAGACGTATTAGTCAACACAACCCAGACATCATCACTGTATTTGTTATTCTTATTATTCAACACCAATCTTAATTCATTGATCTCCATAGATGATTCAAACCCATTCCACATGGCAACTAACACAACATGAGAAACTTCCTTATCATTCAACTTTAACTCTTCAATGATCTTCGTACGTCTCTTATTTTCTTCTATTCCATTACCAACATCAGAATCCTTAACATCAAAAGACCTTTCAAATTCCATAAAGACTTCATTTCCTCTACTACCCACCAAGTACTCAATGACACACTGTTTGAAATAATCACTGATATAACCCGAATAATATCTATTCATGGTGAGCCATGCATCTTGCATTAGACCCTTGTAGTTTCTTTTGGATGTTCTGGTATAGTCACCTTTCAATGCATTGGTGCTTGCATATTGACGAGATATAAAATCTCCGTTATCTGCCCATAAGTTGTTGAAATTCTTTTGAAATGAGACTAAATCTTGTGGAGCTAAGTTATATTTGCTGAAGATTAATTGAGTTAATACGTATTCTGATAAGAACTTAGATACCAAATTAGTTCTGTCCAAACAATCAATACAATTCACTCTAAAGACACCAGTTTGTTTATGACCAGTGATGGAATCAAAATATCCATTATTCAATAATTGTTCTTCAACAGTAGTTTCCTTCTCTGAGAAATGAGCATCTAATAACTTCACAACATTATCAAACTTCATTCCTGAACAAACCTTATGAAAATCAAACCACGAGATCTTGATTCCATTATCAACACATAATTTCTCAAAGGCTTCACCAACTTCTGCTTCCTTTTTGGATCTTTCAACTAATGAAATACATGAAACATTATTATATGATTCTTCCAACCTTTTGAAATGCTCATCAAATGCCTTCTTTGTGTCATCGTTCTCTAAACTCTTCGTTAAATAAGGAATTGGTTTCAAATTTGATGGATTTTGATTGAAGAATAACGGCAATGAACCTCTAATTATATCATACTTGCAAAATAAAGGAACTGGTTCATCTTTAACAATCTCATATTCTTTCATGAGGAAAATCTGTGAAGTGTGAACAAAGTTAGCAACATTGGAATAATCATCAATACCACGTCTTAAATAACGTAAACCCGGACGTTTTATACTTCTTTTAGATATCAAAAGAATTTGTGCTTCTTTGATAGATTCTGTATGGTTGATCTCTACTTTTAAAGTGATTGAATTGATGAAACCTTGGATGATCTTCTTGACATGGGGGAATTCATGATTATCATGTTCTGTGGGTTGGAATCTCCTCGTCATGAATCGATTATACCAGAATGCTTTACCAGTTTGAGATGGGGATTCTTCAGTTGGTTCATTGACTATTTCGCCATCTTGAAAAGTTATTCTTGTCAAGTCGATTCGATCAGAATAATAGAAATCCTTAGAGTTGAAGAACGTTTTCAACTGTTTGGAGAATTTGTCAATCATACTTTTGGAAATATCTTTGTATTTGAGACTAGTGTTTTTGTTCGTGGCTGTAGTTGATGTAATAGTTGGCTTTCTCAAAGTGATTGATCTTTTCATTTTAATAGAGTTTGAATCTGCTCGTGAATCATCCTGGCTATCTAATGAATTTTCTTCAATTGATGATCTAGTCTCACTCATTTCGTCATTATTCATATAATCATCACTGAAATTGGGCTGTGCTTTTCTCTTAGAAACAGACAACGATGCACTTGATTTCAAATCATCAGCATATACACCCAGTTTACTAAACAAAATATCTTTATTCCTCTTCATTTGATCAACTAGCTGTTTTGTCTTGATATCAACTGGCATAGCAGCTGCGCCATAGTTAACACTACCACTATTAGAATCACTAATGATCTCAACCCCACTGTGTTCATTATAATTAAACTGAGCTTTGCATAGCTCGTACTTCATCGGTATCACCAAGCTCTTCAAAATTCTTTTGACCTCAACATCTCCATATTGGAACACATCTTCCTCTTCGTTTATCAGCACCAAATATCCAGGACCCAGCTCAACCAAACCGATAATCCCATAAACTTGCAGATTAGTTCCTAAAGGAGGATTCGACTCTGGATCAATCGGCACTTCGCCATCCTGTGAGATATTTAGATCACTGAAGTTGATAAAGTGCGTGTGGACCTGTGATGTGATGGAAAGCCCTGTTTTGAATAATGTGATGGAGAGCGTCATTGTGGAGGGGGTGGGCACAGGTCAGTGTGTGGGAAACCTTCTTTGATCTGTTTAATGATTGGATTGACTGATTCGTAGCAAATAAAGCAAAAACAATTGCAGATCAAACAGAAACGAAGTTTCGGATAATTCCAGTCTTTTGATTATAAAAATCAGTTAAACGAGCTGTTTATTTTTGCGATTGTGTCAATTTCGCGAATTTTTAGGCTTCGAACCATACCGGATCGGGAAAAACATAAACATAAAACCCATTTTAAAAATTTTATTAAAGCAGTTGAAGATCTATCTATGGTTTGCCGAATCTAAAGCATTCGCACACAGATATCGAGTATGCAGATGGTTCAGTGCCAAGGAATAACTAGATCCACCAAACAGCAATGCAAACTGAAAGTTGACGCACAAGTGTCGCGGTTCTGCCATCATCACATAACTCAATCACCACAAGTCAGTCCGGAGAAAAAAATTGATGATGCGGACAGATTTTCGAAGTATCAGAAGGGGTTTATTTACATCCTCACACTGAAGCACCTTCTTGATAAGAATCCACAAAAGAAGAAATGGTTGAAGATGGGTGAATCATCGAGGCCCGGAGGGAGTACTAGTGAGGAAGATCCTTCATCACTCAGAGATTTTGATCCGAAGAATCACTTATTGATTAAGGTTGGTCTAACACAGGGGAAAGTTCTCAAGAGATTAAAACAATGGGAGCGGAAATGTAACCATGAGTTGCAGGTTGTCGAACCAGCGGGAAAAGTGATCAAACGACAAGAGAGACTTGAGATCCAGAGAAGAGTTGATGTTAATAAGTTAGTCGGGTTCTTCGAAAAGTTGAAGATTGGAAGAACCACGAATAAGCTGCAGAGCTATAAGGATGAAGAACATGGGTTTTGGACTGGGAACAATCTCGGATTGATAGAGAAAAGAATTCACGGGGTGCTGACAGAGAAGTATATGCATGGTGACGTGTGGTGTTATGGATGTATAGCGAAGGAAGAGCCACAAGGAAATGGATGCAGGAAACATGTTGAATGGTTCATGATACCCAGAAAAGATACTAAAGTCGTCCTCCACATCATTGATGATGTTATTCAGGAAATAGGATCGTCACGTTTACATTGATTCATATTTGCACTCAAAATTATACACAGCTAGAAATGAAACAAACTATTCGTCTCTTCCTGAATCAGCATTCAAGATATATTCATAAATGAACGCAGTAGCATCAATAACAGCACTGAATGGGACATGTTCATCAATACTATGAATACCCCATTTCTTAGAAATCTCCAGTCTTGCTGGATTGAATCTATAAATGTTCTTTGTCAAATCAATGTATTTCTTTGTGTCCGTATTAGCAGGCATCAAGAACGGAGTAACATGCAAGGTTTCATTGTTAGTGAAGATAAAGTCTTCGTATAAATGTCTCAATGTACCTGCAAAGACATCCCAAACTGGTCCTTCACTTGGTGAGATTGGTAATGATTCAATGGCTTGACTGGTAGTCACGTTGAAATAACCCTTTGGCGATGCTTCTCTTAAAACGCTATCACCAAAATTAATACCTAAGTTGAATTCTTCAGCAATGATCTTCACGTGTTTGAGGACATGTTCAACCGTTTCATTGATTGATGAGTCTGTGGAGATACGCGAATTGAAAACAAATGAGGTGAATTCCGGCAATGCATTGGATTTCAAACCACCATGAATCACATCAATAGCCTGTGAACTTTTGATTAAGTATAACGCAAATGGATTGTTTTTCAACCAGCCAATAACTTTCTTTTTGGAAACTTGATCAAATTGAGCTCTGAAGATGTGCTGTTTTAAAGATTCTGGTAATGATTTGGAGATTTTGGCAAATTCTTGTAAGTATTTCATGAATGGATTCTTTTCTGAGAATAATGGTTCGAATTCATCGTTTTCAATCAATGTGATTAATTTAGCCATGATACCAATGTTTGTATGCTTTGGAGGGATAGATGAATGTCCACCCGGGGTGCTTAATGAAACGTCAATGTTAACAAATCCCTTTTCAGTGGTAGCTGGTAACGCAAACCATTCACCATCAAACTGTGCAATGATTGGACCTTCATCTAATAATGCATAAATTGAATCTTTACCATATCTGTTGTACAAAGTGTTGTTGATTGAAGCAGCACCATGACCACCACTTTCTTCATCATAACCATAACCTAATAAAACAGTTCTTTCCGGTTGGAAATCCTGTTCTAACAATGATTCAATGGCTTGTAATTCACTAATCAATAACAATTTACAATCAATAGAACCACGACCCCACACAAACTCACCGTCATAATAGGCAGAATATGGATCATATGTCCATTCTCCTGCGGCCTGTAGATCAACTGGGACAACATCCTGATGTGCAATCAACATCAATGGTTTCAAGTCATTGTTAGCCCCTTGCCATGTGTATAGTAAATTAACACCCTGTGGCTTCTCAAGTTTCAAGTTTTTATGAATCAAAGGAAAGGTTTTGGCAAGATATTTGTGGAACTCATGGAAATTGGCAGCTGTTTGTTCATCAATGTCAGCAACTTCATGATTTTCAACGTCTGCGTTTTCAGGGTCTTTGTCAAAGGATTCAGTTCTGATCTTCACAGCTCCCTGGAATTTTTCCAATAATGAGGCATGGAACTCCTCGTTGAACAATATTGTGTCGATATGGGATTCATATCCAAGGTTCTTTGAAGAAGGAACAACTGGTGGTGATGGTTTCTGTGCTAGCAAGTGCTTGACTTTGGCATTGATCTCAGCTTCTGCCTCATGATCTACCTGTGTGGTTGTGTCCTTCACCTGCTGAGCATGGGAATCAGAAGTCTCATCGGCGAGGAACGTCTGGTAGCTCTCCCACGTACGCGTGATCATTGGGTACAACAGGATGAAGACGACAGCCAGTTTCAGGGCTGTGCGAAAAAAGCTATTCATTGTGGTGTTCGCTGTGCTGTACTTGGTGAGCTCAGGTCGAAGGTTTTCACGCTTGAGGGTCGTCCTTTCTCCTTTTAAATAATTTACTAGTGATTATTTCTAGGTACTGTACGATTGTCCATGGACCAAATTATGTCTCAGTGCGACTGTAATTGCTGTAACTGGACAAAAAAGTCTGAAGAGGAAAGAATAGAGGAATTAGGCAAATCAGAACGTTATAATGTACCGTGTATAGTCCTATATTGCCTTAACTAACACCGGAACAGGTCGATTGTTCCCCAGATCCACACGATTCAGTGTTCAGTGTTCAGTGTTCAGTGTTCAGTCTAGACCGGGTATCTCCGAAAATCCACCCGATTGTCTTTAAACTAATCAGTTCCGGAGAATTGTCACATGATGGGTCGGAATTGATAATCCAATGTCCAAAATTTTTTTCTCTAGCAGACTGAAAATAAATCAGTGAAATGTTGAATCAGACGTCAGTGACAATAACTCTTATTTCATATTTCAAGAATCAAAATGAGACCATTATTGCTTAAGGGTCACGAACGTTCTCTTACACAAGTCAAGTTCAACCGTGAAGGTGATTTGATCTTCACTGTTGCTAAGGATAAAGAAGCTTCTGTTTGGTATAGTTTTAATGGTGAACGTTTAGGAACTTTCGTTGGCCATGCTGGTACTATATGGACAATTGACGTTGATAAAGAAACCAAATACGCAATCACTGGTTCCGCTGATATGTCTGTTAAATTATGGGATATCTCAAACGGTCAGAATATTTATACTTGGAATTTCAATGTTCCTGTTAGAAGAGTTGAATTCAACTCAGCAAATGATAAATTCTTAGTTGTTACGGATGAAGTCATGGGTCATAAAGGTACTATTTCCGTCTATGAATTAAACAGATCAAACCCATCAAGTCAGTATGATGAAGCTTTATTATCTATTCCAACCAGAGAAGGTTTCGCTAAAGTTTCAGTTGCTGCTTGGTCATACTTAGATGAATTCATTATTGCTGGTCACAGTGATGGTACTATTTCCAAATATGATGCTAGAAATGGTGAATTCATTCATTCAGTCAAAGAACACGAAGGTTTAATTACAGATTTACAATTCTCAGAAGATAAAACTTATTTCATCACCTCATCCAAGGATAAATCTGCTAGTATTTTTGATGTTGATAACTTAGACCTATTGAAAAAATTCGAAACCGATGCTCCATTAAACACAGCTGCTATAACACCAGTCAAAGAATTCGTTATCTTAGGTGGTGGTCAAGAAGCAAGAGATGTTACCACAACTGCTGCCAGTCAAGGTAAATTCGAAGCTAGATTTTTCCATAAAGTGTTTGAAGATGAAGTCGGTAGAGTTAAAGGTCATTTCGGTCCTTTGAATTGTATCGCTGTTCATCCAAAGGGTACTGGTTACGCATCTGGGGGTGAAGATGGTTATGTTAGAGTTCATACGTTTGATAAATCATACTTTGATTTCAAATATGATGTTGAAATCACTGCTGAAGCAGCTGCTAATATTGAAGCATAGAGTGTTTGGGTAAGACATAAAGGGAGAAAGGTTTGTACAGTATAATGAAGAACTACATTATCTTAATTAAATAATATCATGATTCGTATATCTATAATGCTTTTTTCTTCTACATTTTCTACCCTCTACAAGATGTCATCAGATGATTTCTACTGGTCTTGCCATGCTATCGTCTACTTATTTAGCAGCGGCTCTTCTGGCGTCAGCTATCGCCACTAGTTAGTAATAGTTCATCACACAACGAGGTTGGAATACAACTCACCATCAGCTTGTTTCTTTCTCATGATCTCTGCTTGTTCATCAAGTCTCTTTTTTGGATCACCTTCTTGCTTCTTCTTCTGGGCAGCAAGCTTCTTGTTGTTCTTTTCACGAGCCTTTTCCCTTTGGTTACCACGAGTCATGATTATTAGTTCTGAACGAATATTTTGGTGATGTGACATCGTTTAAACGTTTTCGAGATTTTGAATTGTTCTTTTCGATTCGGCACTTTTTGGTTCGGGCCACATTTGTTGTTCATATTTGTTGATGATTTGTTTGGGAACTGCCTCTGACAGTTTGGTTATTACAGTCAGTTATCATTCACAATGTCTGAAGAATTGACCAAAGAGCAGAAGCTAGAAGCTGCTAAGAAGAAGGTGAGTTTGTGATACATGTCCGGTTTCCACCAATTTATTGTGCAGAATATCGACTATATGGTACATCTTTATGGATTAGTGCCAACATGGAACAATGTACTAACTCTCCCCAGTATGACGCGTTGAAGAAAAAATCAAAGAAGAAGAACAAGAAAACTAAGAAGACAGAAGAAAGTACCATTGAAGGTGAAGAAAGTAGGGAAGTGACTGAAGAACCGGAAGATATCACCGCTGATAATGACGAAGAAGTTGAGTCCAAAGAAGATGAGGAAGCTAAGGAAGAAGAAGCGAAAGAAACTGAAGAAGGAGTCACTGAGATCAAAGAAGAAGAAAAAGTAGAAACCTCTCAAGAAGAAGAACCAGTGACGACAAATGAAGTCGCAAAAGAAGAAGTCAAGGAAGGGTCAGCCCCTGAAGAACTCAAGGAAGAGACCAAACACGCAATTAAAGAAATATTAGAAGAAGACAAGGAAGATGTAATTTCCCCCAAACTAGACACCATTGAACTTGAAGATTTTGAACAACTTTCTAAAGAAGAAATTTCAGTTATCAAATCAGAGACGGCAGAAGAACAAACCCTGGATAACACAGTTGATTCACTATTCCCTGAGTCTGGTCAGTCTTTCTTGGACACATTGAACATAAAAGATCCAGAACCGGTTAAGCCAGAAACAACCAATATTGGTGAAGTTGAAGCCATTACACTACAAAATCAACAATTGTTGAAAGAAAATGAGGTCTTGAAGAAAGAAGTCAGATCATTAAAACTATTGAAGATTGACCACCTTGATCAAATCGAAACTTTTCAACTGAAAGTTCAGGAACTCGAAGCCAAACTCAACAAACAAAATATCGACACCCCACAATCCAACTACAATCAACAATTAGCTGGTGTCTACGACGAGGACAACTTCACGCTATCACCAACCCCATCTTATCAACAACCAACATACAACTATGAACAACAACAACATTTCCATTCAAATTTGTCACCGTTCCCTAGTGATACCAGCATTGAACAAATAAAGGCTTCATTAGAAAGTTACAAAGGTTGGAACATCGATATGACTAACTGGAGAAGTATCGGAGAGGGACCAATCGTTAAACTATAATGAACTATCAATTTCACTTCTACATGCCGTTCTCTAATATGACATAACATGACGTTTATTTTGACTGTATTTACAAGTATTTCATGACTTTTCTCCACCTATCTAACACGACACAAGACTTCACCACCTCTATGCTGAGCAGCGGCCTCACTTAACTCCAAAACCTCCTGGGTCTTGTTACATCTGACAAGCACCAACTCACTAGGACTCAAAGGTTTGATATTTCTGACTGATTTCCCACTAGCGAATGCCTTAAGTTCTTCTGGTTGTAAATGAATTCTTAAACTTGGTTTAGAAATCAATTGGAATTTGGAGATGACTGATTGGGAATCTCTGTATTTTAAACCAAGCCATAGTCTTCTTGTGGAGATGTTATCTGGTGTGACTTCAGTTGGGACTTCATCTGGGCCACTGACGGAACCTCTTTGGATGGATGAGATAAAACCTTGGTTATACAAATGTGAAGCGACCTGAAGATGCAGTTTTGTGTATGGGATGCTTGTTCTTGCAAGGTGGACACGTGTTACATTCTGCAAATGTGCAGCGACGTTGGCGAGCTTGACTAAGGACATTATAGAGCGTGGTTTGGGTGTAACTCGAAGCTGTCTTTGTTGATCTTTCGAAGTATTGATTTTTAGAAATTTTCCAGAAAATCCAAGTTATGATTTTTTTTCGGTTCGGGCACTCTTAGCGGATAAGAAATGTGGAAAATCTGGAAAGTATCGAAGTGTAAGAACTGTGTTGATATCACGATAGAGCAGGATGTTCAGACCATTTTTGAACCCACTGAAGAAAACAGCTGTTATCAGACAGTTCAGAGCACCATATGCTCGTTTTAACAGCACAAAAAGGACCCCTCCAAATAACAACAACACGGTTGATTTCCGTACATTCGTCTCAGTAGCCATTTTTGCAACTCTCATCTTGACACAGGTCGTTGATGCTGTGAACCAGGAGAAGCCTAGGGGTATGAGAGATGGTATTTCTGAGGCTGAATACTACAAACAACAACAAAGATTGAAGAGAAAGGTTGCTTTGTTTACCCCAGAAGAGAAACAGGTCTTGCTATGGAAGGATGGTGATGTTAGTAAGTTGAACGTTGATGAGTTGAGTAAGGAAAATGTAGAAGTTATTGATCCTTTGAAGCTGGTAGAAGCTGAAAAGCTTGATAAAGAAAGTAAATTCTTTGATTTGCTGAATGATCCTGAATTGAAAGACTTACCAAGGGGTTTAGTTGTTGATTTAGTTGGTGAATTCATGAAGAACTCTGATAAACAAAAATTTATTGTTGTTGGCTTCCCTCCAGATGTCAAAGAATCCACCAGATTCGAAGATAAAGTTGTCATTATCAAGAAATTATTGATCTCCGAAAATGCAGACGAAACCGATCCTGTCTTCAGATATTACAAAACTGTTAACAAATCAACCAAGTTTAGCAATACTAAAGATCTAGTTGAATTGTTCTAGATTATGCATTAATTAATTATTATATAGAGATACCTGTAAATAAACACTACTAAAAGAAATCCTCTGGTATCTTGAACTCGATTCCACAGTTTTTTGCAAATTTGATATCACTGTCACTGAAATCATTCTCACGGCCAGCAGCATCTCCAATATAAACCATATTTTCCTTCTTCAATTGTTCACTTTTAATATTCTTGAAGTCTTTCTCTAGCTCTTCATACATCCCAACTTCCGGTTTTCTATATTTTGCGAATATCGTTGGACTGACACCCTTCTTCTTAGAGGCTGCTGATTGCTTAGTACTGGCATATACCCAGACATCACTGATTCCATTTTGTGCCAGTTCTGTCAACACGACCTTCACCTTCATCAAGAAATGGTACAGACTCTTAGAGTCTGGCTTGTCCGTCAATACACCACCCTGATTGGTGAATATCACGATCGTATACTCACTGATGCTTTTCAGTCTCTCGAGGACAGTATCGAAACACCATTGCCAGTCAGTATGATGTTTGGAAAACGTACTCCCTGACTTAGTTCTAATCAGCGTTGAATCGAGATCAAAAGCGTATATCTTATCAGAGAGTCTGGTCCTGTCTTTGGGCATTATCTTTATGATAGTCTCTCTAATCTGGAAATCATGGGACATCAATGATATGGGACTGCGTATGCTTTTATGAGATGGCGCGTTGCTGTGTGTGGTAATGTGAGATTTCTGGGTCTTCTCGGCAGAATTGAGAACAGATTTTGGCTGAATAGACTTCTTCCCCAGCTGGGAGAGGATATCCTTGGACATGTACGATTTTGGTTTGATTTGTGGAGTTTCTCAAGAAAGAAGAGAATGAATCGCGCACCAAAAAACTAATGTTTATTTTTTGAACTCATCTCTCGTTTCTCCATACAAGAAACAAACAAGATCCACACCTGAATCATGTCGTTTGGGAGAAGAACCTGGGACAGGGAGGAATACGCTAAACAGTTACGACTGAGGAAACAGAACTACAAAAGCAATGACCAGAATGCTGGCAAGATCACTAAGAAATCAACTGTATCAAGAGATTCATTAAACTTTGATAAAGATCTAAACAAGAGACAATTGATTACAGGAAGTATATTGAACACTCGTGGTAAGTCATTCGGGTTCTATTGTGATGTGTGTAACTTGACTTTCAAAGACAACTTGAAGTTTGTGGATCATTTGAATAGTAAGCCCCATTTGATAAATTCTGGAGAGTACGGAAACATGAAGAGGGAAGTGACACTACAAGAGGTCAAGGACAGATATGAGATGCTGTGCAGGAAGCTGGATGGTAGTTCTGAACCAGTAAGGGGAGATGAACAGGAAGAAGAACAAGAAATACCCATTGATCAAGAGGATGATGTTAGTCAGATGATGGGTTTCAAAGGCTTTGGCTCAACCAAGAAATGATTTATAGATCTAATGAATACTAATTTATAATGAAAGTGCTCTTTGAATTGTAATTTAGTGTAACCAGGATATTAGAGAGGGCAGGTAGTTTCTATTACTCGAAATGGTCATTACTACAACCGAAATCGACATCTCTGTCCATTCCATATCTCAACAAAACAATATTGTTGTAAGGAAAACCTTTGTACCCAGTTTAAATCATAAAATTAACCATTATATATAAAACAACTTTAACGATTTAAATCAGCTTATTCGTCTTTGATGATAGTACCTTTAGCAGAAACGTAAATACCATCCAAGAATTTTCTGATATCTTTGTTTCTAACTCTACAGATTTGTTGGATATCTGCAGCGTTTTGGGAAACATCTTCAACAGAGTTACCAGATAAAACGATTTCATCTTTTTGGTTAGTAGAGAATGAAACTTCAACACCTTCTCTGACTTTAACTAATCTGACGTTTTTGTCACCTAAGAAATTTCTGATTTCAACGAAGTTAGAACCATCTTTTTCAACAGTGTTAACGTTAATTGGGAAATGCGCATAAACGTATCTCAATTTGTATTCGTAACCTTTGGTGACACCGGTGATTAAGTTAGCAATCAAAGATTTAACAGTTCTTAAAGCAGCAACATGTTTTCTGTCACCGTTGTGGACGGTAATTTTGATTTGTTTATCAGATAACTTTTGGAAGGTAACATCAATGTGGTTTAAGTTTTTGGTTAAAGTACCTCTTGGACCAGTAACGGTAATGACTCTGGCCTTGATTTGGACTTTGACACCTTCTGGGATTTCTAAGATTTGATCAGTTCTAATGTATTTCATCTTTGGTTTCTGTTAAGGTGCTCTTCTATTAACTATGTAATGGTCTTTAGATTTCGTGAATAATTTTTCACTAATTCTTTGTTGATGTAGGAGACATCCAAACACCCGAAAACCTAACATTTTTTTGGGAGCCCTAATAAACTGAATAAGCGGTCACATGATGAATTTACAAAGCCCTACAACATGACCGGTAAAGGCACTACTACTATTCTTTATCGTAACAGCATTATCAGATTCATTACACATATCCATCCTTTCTGTATTTCCTTCTTAATTCATTGAGCGTGTCTCTTATCTTGACATAATTCAAATGCATCTTACCCATGAAATGATCACTTAATCTTCTGTCCGTATCTATTCTACTCAAATAAGCACCACATTTATCACACACTTGCAATTGTTGTTGTGCTGATTGACCGATTAGCTTCTCTGTTAATTCATTGAACTTCTTGAGTTCTAGTTTCTTCATGACTTTGAGGTTTACTATGTCTTTGGCAATGTTTAATTTCAACATGTCATTATCAAGGTCTTTCAGTTTCAAGACATTAGTCAATTCTTTCATGTAGATGTTCAATTTAATATCAATCTCTTCTAGTCTCCTCTGTTGTTCATTCAACTTGGAACGTTCTTCCTCTGGGTATTCCAACTTCTTAGCAGCTATCCGTACATTATAATCACAATCCTTAACAAATTCATCTAGTTTCTGCATCACTTGCTTCTCAATACTGGAAAGTTCATAATCATCAGGATCCGCCTTCTCTTTGAAATTCTCGAATTGAATCTTATATTTATCAAGATGAACCTTATTACACTTCCCAAAGTGCTCTTTTGTGTTCTGAAACAAATCATATGGACAGACACCCATCAAGAATGGTTTACACACCTCGTAATCTTTAAATGTCTGTTCCTTGTGACGTTTGTAGTTGTTTCTGCTACCACCAAACTTGGCCTCCTTCCCCATAAGCTGCTCAATGAGCTGCTGCTGCTCGTAACGTGCTCTCATGATGATCTATAGTATATCAATAATCACCAATTCCAGGATATCAGTGATGAACTTGCCTTAATAAAATTCGTTTAGTTTGATTTCGCGAGAATTATAAAAATAATAGTAGCACGATATTTTAGTGGGATCCATCAAAACAAAACACTAAAGCTCCGCCAACCCAATGAAAGAACGTCTCAGATTCGCAGGCCGCGTCATCTCATATGTACTTCGTGGTGGCTGTCTCGTACATGTTCTGCAGTCACAATTCTACGAATTCACGGAAACAAGAGGTGAATCAATGCTTCCTACACTACAGGCAAATGGCGATTTCGTGTTATCTTCCAAATACTACAGGAATGGAAGAGGAGTCTCCAAGGGAGACTGTATTGTGGCATTGAAGCCTACTGATCCTAATCAGAGAGTTTGTAAGAGAATAACTGGTATGCCTGGTGATTTGATCTTAGTTGATCCAAGCCTGAATAACGATGGTGTTACCACGAATGAGGAGTCAATGAATAAGTATATTGAGGTGCCAAAAGGTCATTGTTGGGTCACTGGTGATAATCTGGCACACAGTTTGGACTCAAGAAGTTATAATTCATTGCCATTGGGGTTGATCAAGGGCAAGATTGTCGCTGCGAATGATTTCAACAAGTCATTCTGGGAAGATGGTAAAGTGTATGGGTTTAGATGGATTGGTAATAACTACATCCCTGAAGAGAAAATATAATCTTGAAGCCATCTATTTTCAATCTATAAGTTCATATGCTGTTTTTGCAGTTCAATCCTAAGCTGATGGCGGTGCAATTTTTATTGGTTCTTTCTTTGTTGATGCATAATCTACCATTGTTTCATCCATACCACTCACAATTCTGAAGACTTTGGTGATTGGCCATGGTACTGATCTGAATAATGGAAGGAAGTTACCGTATAAGGGAATCTTGTAATCACCTCTTTTACCAACTTCACAGAAACTTATAATCTTACTGGCAAGAAAACGGGGATGAATTTCAGGAGCTAAAGTATGTGATGGATTTTTGACATCTTCAAACATTGGTGTTTTCAATTGACCAGGACATATCAATAATGTTTTGACATTGTCTGAATAATATCTAAGTTCATTACTTAATGCTTCATGCATTGCTATTTGACCAGACTTTGATGCACCATAGACAGTTAGATTGGCTGGTGACATGAATCCAAGAACTGATGCAATTGTGACAATATAACCCTTCTTCATTGAAATCATATCTGGCAGGAAAATCTTGATGATATAGAAGTTCGAAACCAAGTTGATTTTGATCTGCTTATCAATTTCAGTGACTTCCATTTCGATCAATGGTTTACCAACCATAATACCGGCATTGTTAATGACACAACCAACAACACCAACATCTTTCTTAATCAATTGCTGAACTTGATAAAGTTGTTCATAATTGGAGACATCACACTCATAATAATGGACACCTTTGGACTTCGTCTTACCATCAATATGAATATCGAATACAACAATGTTGAGATATCCTCTTCTTAACAATTCCAATACGAGTTCTTGACCTAATCCTGAACAACCACCAGTGACTAAAACAACATCAGCTTTTTCAAGGACATTACCAATGATCTTATTAGATACTTCAATGGCAGAATTGACTAACTTATAGACTCTTGTAAACATTCTTTGGGTTGGGTGTTTAAGTATAGACGGTTTGGTCTGATATAAGCTATGTCTTTAGAGTTTGATTCTTTGTTCGTGACCTGAATTTTAATTGAGAATATACAAATTGATCGTAAATTGAGACAACTGATGACCCACAAATTCAATCGCAGCCGTTTTACTAAACTTGAAATCTGAAACCGAACAGCTGCAAAGATTTTTTGACTTTCCCACAATTTTGCGTTTTGTGTCAAAAATCTTTTCTGCTATCACAAAACCATAAATCCGAAACTCCGAACTCAGTCACATGAATTTCCTAACCTTGCCTGATTTATCAAATAAAAACAAAAACGAAGCGAAATGAAACATTCACAAACAGTCATTGAGAACGGAACTGCAGTAACTTCTGTCTTGGTTTCTCGCAGATAATTATCATCATATAGCAACCTCCTGTCGCAATGTCCAACATAAGAGAGTTACCAGAATTCGTTCGAATCAAAAGAAAAAGAAATCAGGATTCATTGCAAGCTTTGAGTATGTATCATTAGCATCAGTTATGATCCGTCATTATTCTGACTGGGTTGTTTATGATCTCAGTTAGATCATGTTACTAACACGCTCGCAGTTTTGGAACTTCCTAAGAACAAAAGAATCAAGAATGAACTATTCGGTAAGTATCTATTTAGTGTCTAATCATGAGTGAGTGATTGCTAACAATGAGGCAGTCTTCAAACTTCAAAGAACAGATGCAGAGATCACACAAAATGTAGCAGAGAGTGCATTACCGTTGCCATTATTGCAAGAATCAGGTGCAGAAAAGGTATGTAACGCAGACTAGAACTAGTATTATATCATCATACTAACATCAATCGCAGGACAAAGAAAACACATTCATAATACCTAGAGTTGGCAAAGATGAAAAGCTTCCCGAACAATTTACAGAAATGCTAGACTCAATTCTTAATATTAGTGATACTAAGCAAGAATCAGAAGAACCTCGCAAACTCAAGAGAAAAGCAAGATCCAACTCCTTCAAACCAACAACTAGACCAAATGCGGATGAAGTCTCACCAAAAACCACTGATCTTGATCTGGAGTACGTTTATGATGTTTATTACAGAGACAAAGCCGTCCAGGAGACTTGGGAGGTCAGCCGAATTGGATATATTAGATTTGAGGAAGGTGATAATGATCCTGCGAATGATGATGATAATGATTCATTATTGGCTATTTCCGATGATGAGGATTCTAATGCTGAGGATTTTTATCAGAATGATTATCCCGAGGATGAAGACGCTGGTAATGAGTTAGATGGATTGGAAGCAGAAGTCAAAGATAGTGAAAAGGATGATGTCGGGGAAGAGTTGGTCTTTGAAGAGGAACAATACGAGAATCTGTATGATAAGCATTTTGGAGTTGCTGAAGAGAGTGGTGTCCCTAAGGATTTCTTACAGAGTCTGGTGGAGGATCAAAGTAGTGATGATGATCTTATGTATTCTGGAGATGATGAAAATGATGGTGAGTACAAGAGACAGAACTTCTTTCCAGGTGAAGAGGATGACGAATTGGCACAACATAGAGATAAGATATTTGGGAAACTGGAGAAGATGATTGAGAGAAAATCATAAGAATAGCGAAATAATGTGATAGAAAGAAGACGATTGTAGAACTACACTTGATATCAACATTCAGATTGTTTATTATTGTTGCTTTACTGGAGGAAAGTAATTAAGAATTGAAAAAAGAACATATAAAATACATTCATCTATGACTAATGTACAACCTCACTTCTCACTTAAAAGTTTGGTATCATTAAGAACCTCTAAAAAATCATTCAAAAAAAGAGAACATTAAAAATTTTCTGGTACATTATTAATGAAAGACTCAAAGGATCTTACATAATAATGGATTCTTTTTCAACGTTGGCACCAATGGTTTTGTGAGGTAAGACTTTACCACCATTAACGTAGATTTCATCTTTAACTTTGACATCATCACCTAAGACGGTAGTACCTTCTAATCTAGCCCATTGACCAACTTCAGAGTTCCAACCGACAATGGTGTTTTTAACCCAAGCGTGATCTTTGATGGTGGAGTTAGATAAGACAACAGAATCTTGGATTCTGACACCGTTACCAATGACAACGTTTGGACCTAAAGTAACATTTGGACCGATTTTAGCACCTTGACCGATTTTAACAGATGGGTCAATTAAGACGTTACCAACGTGACCTGGGGTTAACTTATCAGATTTCTTCTTTTCTAAAGATTTCAAGTATAAAGCAGTACCAGCTAAGAAATCTTTTGGTTGACCAACATCCATCCAGAAACCTTCTAAATCAAAAGAGAATAAAGATTTTTGTTCAACTAAGATTGGGAAAGTTTCTTTTTCAATTGAAGTTGGTTTCAATTCAATCAAGTCGATGACATCTGGGTTTAAGATGTACAAACCGGCATTAATTCTGTTACCAACGAATTCGACTGGTTTTTCAACGAATCTGTCAATTAAGTTTGGAGTAGCAATGTCGTGGACAATAACACCGTATTTGGATGGTTCATCGACTTTGGTAGCGACAATGGTACCTCTACCACCGTGGGCTTCGTGGAATTTGAGTAATTCTTCGAATGGGTAGTCACAGATAACATCAGAGTTCAAGACAAAGAATGGAGAGTCATCTTTCTTCAAGACTTCTTCAGCCAATTTCAATGGACCAGCGGTACCCAATGGTTCAGTTTCAACGGAGAAGGTGATGGAGACACCGTATACTTCTTCGTATTTCTTCAAGGTGGAGACCATGACTTCTGGTCTGTAGTTGACGGCAAGGACGATGTCAGTGACACCAGCGTTGGCCAAAGCTTCAATTTGGTGCAAGATCATTGGTCTGTTAGCGAACTCGACCAATGGTTTTGGGACAGTTAAGGTCAAAGGTCTCAAACGAGTACCGTAACCACCGACTAGAATTAAACCTTTCATTGTGTGTATGTGTGCGTGTGTTGAATGTATGAAGAATTGCCTTCAAAGAGCGAAAATATTTTTGCGAGCGAGTTAATTTTGGAATTGTGTTTGTTTTTATACGTCGAAGAAAAGAAAAGTCGACGTGGACAAAACAGAGCCAGAAGTGTTGCATGTTTGGGCAACGCGTTTGTCCCAGAAACTAAGGGACAGATATAATGGTTGGGTGTGGGAGTATGTTGGCGTTAGGTTGGAGTGTACCATTAACGGTGCCTGTTAGCCACTGTCACTACCATTAGCACTTACCACCATTTACCACATATTACCGTCGCATCTTTTGTTCTTCTCGCATCTCATGTTTAGTTCTATTGACATTTGTCCACGCGCTGTGCTAAACGCGCAGTGCTAAAAATGGCGCGTGATGTCTGGATGTCCTGCTGCATGCCGGAAAAACAACAACGGCTTACGGAGGTGGCAGGAGGAGTGAGATTCGGGACGTTTGGGACATTTCAGCTAGAAACAGGGCTGGAACTTGCTGGTTGTTGTGACGGTGACATGTGTCAGAATCGAACGATGCTACTGGGTGGGCTGGGCTTGCCAGATCTGGCGTGTCTGTGTGGGTGCTATTTTGTGTTCTGGGTTGAGGGCCCTCTTTTCGATCTTGGAAGCGGCGTGTCTGTGTCTGGTCCAGCTTGTCTACTATCTTTTGGTCTATCTGGAATTGGACTGGCCGTGTGGATTATCACTGGCTTCTTCATGATCACGTTTCAGACCTTTCAACGATGAACCCGAAACGCTAATGCTACCCCCTCCATGTGCTCCATCCCTCGAATTTTGCGTCGCAAATTATTCTTTCCATGTGGTGAAGATCTGACCCAGAATTATTATGTCGCGATCGCATGAGATTCGTGAAGATACTTTCGTGGCATGCTCCATTATTGCTATGTTTTTACCCCTTACATCGCCCTCTACAGTCATCGGACATCGGTGTTGCTGGTACCGTCTCGTAAATTAAACAATGAACATAGCCATCACATTACTAACTTCTCTTTCTCAACTGCTTCTCTACCATCATCAACCCTAATCTTTTACTGAAATCAATTTTAGCCACGTCAGAAGTGCTCTGATCAGCTTCAATTGGTTTAATCAACCCAGCAAACAATCTCCGTCTTTTCTTCAACAAATCCTGTCTTTTTTGAGTCAGATCTTTATAATGCACCAAATACTTAAACTTCTTCGCTGATTCATTGTTGAAGATAGTATTGACTAATTCATTACCACTTGACACTTTAACAAATTCTGATTGCTCAGGTCCACGAATCCCATCATCTCTCTTCTCAAGCTTCAACTGACTATAATTCAAATGATCCTCATTGATCAGTTTCTGCATCTGATAATTAAAAGTAGGACGTGGTGGTGGTTGTTGTCTCGCGGGACGTTGATATTCAGTCTGTGGAGAAGAACTATTTGAATGGCTCCCCGCAGGACCAGTAGGAATACCATTTGGATTAGAACCACTAGAGACTTTCCTCATCTTTGGATCACTTGCCTGTTGTTGAGGATCATGACTGACTCTCTCACGGGCTCTCTTACTCTGTGATCCATCATGTGGCTGATACGCATAGTAGTCGTTCTCATTGGGTCTTCCATGTTTTTGTGAGTTTGGAACAGAGGATGGTTTCGTTGGTTGGGTAGGTGATCCGAGAGGTTGTTGATATAGCGGTTGTGGTGGTCCTCCGCCTCCATTTCCTGGTCTGCCACCTGCATTTGGATTATTAGAATAGGCCTTTTGCTGAATATATGGTGGCTGTTGTTGTTGTTGTGGTGTACGGCTTGATTGATATTGGTTATTGTGAGGTTGTTGCTGTTGTGGTCCAGATGATTGTGGGGCGAGAGCTTGCTGGGAATATCTGTTTAGTTGGGGAGCAGCTTGTTGAGGACCAACTGGGTCAGGAGGCGGATAGTCACCATATCTACCAGACGGAGCAGTTGGGAAATTTCTATTATTCTTGGGTTGATGAGGTCTTTGTATTTGTGGGTTTTGCTGTGGATTAGTAAATCTTGGGGGACCACTATTATATTGATTTCTTTGTTGATATCCATTAGGTTGACCTTGTTGATATGGTGGTGGTTGATGTTGTGAGGAATATTCACCTTGTTGATTATATCCTGCATATGAAGCTGATGAAGGATCAACGGGCCTTCTGGAATATGCTGGATTCGCATATGGTTGTTGAGGTGGTTGTGATTGTTGTGGTAGAACATATGAAGGATCTGGCTTTGTAGCTTTCCATTTATCAATTAATGCATCAATTCTCTTTGCATGACCATTGAAGCGCACTTTGAATTGATTCAAACTCTGTTCCAACATGGAACTGAGGAGGATTTGACTGTCAATGTTCTTGAATGTTTCGAGTTTTTCCAACAAAGTGCCAACTCTTTTAACATCTATACCACTAAGCACTTGCTTTTTACCATACTCCTTGATATCAGCACCGAATGATTTTAACTTTTGGATAATTTTATTTCTAGCTTCTGTAATTAATGGAGGGGGTGGAGGTGGTAAGTGTGGTACTGCTGGCGTTTGTTGCTGTTGCTGTCTTGAGGTAGGGGGCTGGTAGTTGTATTGTTGTGGACCTTGATATTGTTGATATTGATAATACTGTTGTTGCTGATTTGGTTGCTGCTGTTGTTGTTGTTGTTGTTGCTGCTGTTGTTGTTGATATTGACTATTACCATACATCTCCTGTGATGATGGTATAGTAGTCTGGAATTCTTCTTTCACTTCCGCATCTGAATGCGCTTCACATAAATAATTGAAACTGGAGTTCTCATCACCACCACCTTCTTCATCAATCTCAATAACTTCGTAAATCCCTTGATTAGCATCTGTCATTCCAATTTCATAATCAGAATTGAACCCTTCAACGCTTTCTTCTTCAGAACTTTCAACATCTTGAAAATATTTATCACTTGGTGGTGATAGCTTTTCAACTTCTTTCTTCCTTCTTCTTGGTGCAGTACGAAAATCAGCTTCATTAATTACATCGATTTCGTCATTGTCATCATCATCGTCTTCAACATCATAAGTTTTATCATACAAGAATTGATGAAGTGTATGATATGGAGCAGTTTTCTCAATTTTCAAGGCTGTAAAGATGCTTCTTGCATCTCTTGAAGAACACCATAGGCCATTCAAGGAGGGAGCACGACCATGAGTAACTGGTTCGACGGTGTAACTCTGTAAAACATCTCTGAAGAAAAGCTCATTCAATGTGATCATAACAGGATCATCTTTACCAAAATCTAATTCTTTGACCCTTAAGATACAACCAGCCTTAACCAATGCACTACCATTTACCCAACCATCAGAATATCTTCTCATCACTTGTATCTGACGAGCTATACTCTTGTGCTGTAATGTCACCTCCCCAACAATTGATTTCTTCTCAACCAGATTATCAACTGAAAAATGTGGATTTCTGGTACTTACATTCTCTGGATGCTCTGGAGCATTACCACCAACAAAACTGTTTGGGAAACCATATAAACCATTCTGACAAGCAGTTGCTCTCCAAAACCGTCTTTGATGACCTTGAATTTTATCAATGGGGAACTCTTCTGCTTCATCTGGTGATTGTGCGAAATCCATGATTGGTCTTACTTTACTCAACAGACCATGCTTCTTACAGTATTGTTTTGCTGTTTCATGAGGAATCCAAAACCCACCACATAACGTAGGATCATTCTTTTCAGAGACCTGAGCGGGATGATTGGCTTTGAACAGATTGTAAAAATGTCTTTCTTGCATAGGAACTTTATCATTGTCAGTCTTATACTTGCTGTAAACGACAAATACTTGTCTCATGTTGATTCTTGATGAGTTCACTTCCCTTAGTATTCTGACATTCATATCAATTGTGACATTAGCGAAGAACTCCCAGAATAGTAGACCAGAATAATCAACCATTGCAATCCTTTCAAAATCCAATATAGGAGCCACTTCATCAATGATGTCATAAGTGCGTGCAAACTTTCTAGCATCTTTCAATGAAATCCACACACCTTGGTATCTTTCATCACGAGTATTCTTAGGAAATTGGTGAAACTTCTTTACATTCTTCACAATCTCTTTATCTAGGTTTCTGACCTCATATTTGTTCTCTAGTAGATGATAGAACTTGGAGATGTTGATCCAACCACCGAGTTTCTTTCTGACGTATTCTTTGTTGTTGGCATCCTTGTAGATGTAGAACTCGTCGTCCCCGTAGATATCCGACTCCAATCGGCGGAAGCTTTGGATGCTGGGCTCTCGCGTGTACTTCTGTGTCTCCGCTGAGCTCATTGACCTTGTGCGGAAAGAGAAAGATCTGTTTATCTTTTGTAGATAGTTCAATTTCTGTTTTCAATCATGTCGGATTCTGTTAATCCGATCTCCATGGTTATGCTCCGGTGGGCTAATGGGCCGGGTAACATGTTTCTATGGTTTCCAGTGTTTTGAAATTTGATATTAATTTGCCCATCTGCCATCGAATAAGGCAGTTCCTAGTTCCCACGCCTGTTAGGTACCGCCTGAGTGCTGAATTGTGTTATATTAGGTCCTTTATCATTGCTCTGATTTGCAAATTTGTGTTTCTTGCAGATTTGTTTCTTCTTACTGGCCAATTAGCTGTTGATTCGGTAAGATAAAGCCATAATCAGATATGGATAAACTTAACCAGATATTCTCCGCCACTTACTCTGGTGTGGATGTCTATGAGCTGATCAATGTCACGGGATCGGTTATGAGAAGACGGAAGGATGGTTGGGTCAATGCTACACATATTTTGAAGGCAGCCAATTTTCCTAAAGCTAAAAGAACCAGGATATTAGAAAGAGATGTCCAAACTGGAGTACATGAAAAAGTTCAAGGTGGGTATGGTAAATATCAGGGGACTTGGGTCCCATTGGATCGTGCTAAAGCCATTGCTGAAGATTTCGGTGTCTATGATGTCCTTGCCCCCCTATTTGATCTAGAGAGTACGTCTGGTGCTAATTCACCACCTCCTGCCCCAAAACATCATCATGCTTCTAAAAACAACTCAATAATACCCAAACCTACAACAGTCAAGGCCACAAGAGCTACGCCTGCTAGGAAAACAGCAAGTATGCCTGTTCTGAAAACAAAGGCCACCAAACAAGATATCAGCGCTACTCCTGAGACTACACAGAAGAAAAGAGGAAGACCAAAAAGATTGAACGCCCCAATAACGAATCCAAATAAAGGTGTGTTTGTGGGTAAGAGACTGAACTCAGCTACCGAAAGAAGCGATTCTACACCTGCAGATAGTGCTGTGAGTGAAGAGTTTGATGAAGGTGACGAAACTGATCATGATTTATTAATGAGAGATATAAACATAAATGATGGGTTATCTAGTGAGATTGATGAGAGTAGTAATATGAATTTCATGAGCCCTTCATCATCACCAAGTGATTTTATGTCAGATACAGATCTAGCTAATGCGTTAAAATCACCAAATCAAAGAGTCAATCAAAGTGCAAGAGAAAGTCTAGAAAGGGCTATATCATCACATAAGAACCATATCAGGGATATGAACACAGGAAATAGGTGGTTCGATACAGATGCTGAATATATTTCTAGGTTGCTGGAATATTTTGTGACTCCCGATAATACTAATGCTTCAAGCACCGCAATCCCTGATTTCATACTTAATCCACCCAAGGGTATCAACTTTGATCAAGTGATCGATGAGGATGGCCATACTTTGTTTCACTGGGCTTGCTCAATGGGAAATGCCCAAATCGTTGAATCATGGATTAATTTGGGTGCTAATTATAGAGTCATTAATAATTCTGGTGAGACTCCATTGATGAGATCGGTGTTGTTTACAAATTCTTATAACAGGAGAACTTTTTCAAAGTTAGTTGAATTGTTGAGTGAGACCATCTTCCAGGTCGACTCGACTAATAAGACGGTGTTACATCATATTGCAAGTGGTGCTACTACAAAAAATAGGGTCCCTTCTGCTTATTATTATATGGATATTTTGCTGGCCAGAGTATCTGCTCAATCATATGAAAGATTATCAGAGTTCTTGAATCTACAGGATAACAATGGTGACACTGCATTACACATTTGTGCTAAGAACACGAATAGAAAATGTATCAAGCTGCTGTTAGAATACAAAGCTAAACATAACTTGAAGAACAACCAGGGATTGATTGCATCTGATATATTATTGAAAAATGACAAAACACCAAAGATCCAACAACGTTATGAACTACATCTTAAGAATCAAAGACAAGCTGCTGAACAACAGAGATTACAACAACAGCTGGATGATACTCAACATAATGATCAATACAAAATCCCAAGCAGGTTTGCCGAACCACATGTATCGGAAGCGGCTATTGAAGCTACTCATAAAGTGTCTGCTTTCTTAGTGGATTCACTGAAAGAGTTATCACACGCTTATGATACTGAATTACAAAGAAAAGAGGCTGATGTCATCGAAGTTGAAGAACTGCTGAATAATATGAATGAAGATATAATGCTGACCAAACTGAAGACTGCAAATCTACTGAATGAGAACTTGACTGATGAACAATTGCAACAACGTGTTAGTTTATTGGAGGATGAAGTTTCTGTTTACAAGAAACAAACGAAGCAGAAAGAAATCAAGCTTCAGAGATTATTCGAAAGATCACAGAAAAGGGAATTGGAAATTCTGATATCGCAACATGAAAAAAATGAAAATACAGAGGAGAACAAGAAACAGTTTATTGGATACGATAACCATAACAAACTTAATGATGCAGTGGTATTTACAAAGATGCAATTAAACAGAAAGAGACTTGTTTCTGAGATAGTACAGAGTCAAGGTGTTTCCAATAACCAAAAAATGCAGAAATACAAACAATTGATATCCGCTGCCTCTGATGTTCCAGTTGACCAAGTGGAAGACAAACTTGATGATCTATTACAGGAGATTGAGGAAAACCATGAATGAGCATAGTATATTGTGCATTTATTGATACGTTTAACGAATTGTATTATTACTGAGTCTGCCGTAGTTAAGAAAATCGCTTAGTCACCGAAAATTTTGACACAAAAAGTTGCTTTTAACTGTAAAGAAAATGATATGATAATAACAAATAGGGATCAGAGCTCTAGTGAAAATGCAGTTCTTGCGGAGAATATGTGAATTTGCGTTGCCTTGCTTTATTTACTCGGGAATCTTCAGTGACACACCTGATTTGTCGGATGAAATGGCAATTTCAAAGCATCAAACAATAACACAGGAGATGTATGACCGCCTTTCTTCTTATGCACATATGATGGATATAGCGTGAGTATTCACCCAGGATGGTCCTAGTTTTTGGAGCTTTGACCCTGTTATGCATGCAGCATCCTTGGACTGTCAACTGACGTCTGAATGTGATGGGGTATCTTTTGGAAACCTAGTACTGACTGCTACCCCAGATATTGCATTTCGCCAATCACACAAATCCAACCACCATTCAAGTGTGAAAACGACTGTTCTGACTTTCCCAATGTTGAATTGCTTGACCAATGGAGTACCAGTGATATCAACATAATACCCACCAGTTTCGAAACATCAGGGTACATTGCAATGGATGAGACAACGAAAGAGATATTCATAGTGCTAAGGGGAACCAGAAGCTTCAAAGACTCACTGATAGATATCAGTGCAGATATGGTGGATTATGTAGATAAAAGTTCCTCTAATGGTGATTATTGTCACTGTGAGTTAAAAGGTGGTCGTTGTAAGATCCATCGTGGGTTTTATCAGTCGTATACTCTGACATGGGAGAGAATCAAACCAACGTTGATTGAGTATCAGGAGTTGATTCTAGTTGAGGGCTACAAAGTTACTATATTGGGTCACTCTCTAGGTGGTGCTATTTCTGTGCTGTTGTCCTTGAAGATAATGACCCTTTTTGGGGATGATGTTTTGAAGAAGTGTGTGACAATGGGTCAACCAAAGATTGGGAACGACAACTTCAATGATTATGTGGATCACAAATTCAACATAACTGAGGTGCTAAAGTACCCCGAAACCTTCGAATATGCAAAATTCATACGAGTCACACACTTGGCGGATCCAATAGTGAAACTCCCAATTGATGACCACCACTTGGTGGGAAACGAAGATTACGCACATATCAATAACGAGATATTCATCGATGAATTAGGTCCTCAAAAGCCATCCATAGAGAACGTTTATTACTGCTATGGGAATAAAGATACCAGATGCTCATATGGAATGCGATATCCACGAACTGATTACGAACATTTGCACTACTTTAGAAGAATGGGTAGATGTGGATTTGGATATTTACCTAACCCAACTATGCTTCTTTCATCATGATCTAAATCTAAATCTTGGGGTGTCATCATCGTCATCATCATCATCATTAATAACAACAGCAGTGTTTGTTCTGGATCCACCACTGTTAAGACGTGCTGTGCCTGAGGAATTACGCATTGTTGTGGCCTGTTCACCATTTGCATTGACTCTTCTAAATTCAGGAACGATCCCACTATTTGTATCACCTTCACTAAGTCTAACACTCATACCTAATCCATCTTGATTATGAATACCTGCGATATCTGTAGTGAACTGGAAAGTAGCAATCTCTTCATCAGAATCAGAATCGTGGTCTTCAACAAACAATGCTTCCGTCCTTGGATTGAATGTGGATATACTTGAAGGCAGCCTGAGTGCATTCCCGTTATTATTTGTGCTTGTGAATGAAACTTGTCTTCTTTGTGCTTCTCTTTGTTCTTGGTTATGACG
The DNA here is from genome assembly GCA_003707865.2 of Komagataea pratensis. Lineage (NCBI taxonomy): Eukaryota > Fungi > Ascomycota > Saccharomycetes > Phaffomycetales > Wickerhamomycetaceae > Komagataea > Komagataea pratensis. The sequence goes on from PPMA02000044.1 coordinate 35,315, forward strand.
TTCATTACTCTCTAATAACTCATCATCCGCACCTATTCTTCTTGCCTTATCAACGTCAACCAATTCCATAGGCACGTAGTTTCTGATATGTGTCTGTAAGAAATTGGCATTCCCAACTTGTCCATTTGATTTCTTTGAGACTTTCACAAACGTTTTGAAATTCTTACGACCTGTCCATTTAGGATCCCAATAATTGTACTTCATTTGGTTTTGAATAGTCGTTGAGTCCTGACTGACTTCTGGTTCTTTTGGGTGTCTCAGTGGAACAATCTGTGTCTTTTCAACAATGGCTAAATCACGCATCGATTCTATGGTGGTAGCATCTATGTTTTCGATCTGTCCCAACTCGTTCTCGATTCTGACGTTTGCTTCTGCCTTCGTGGTTTGGGCTGCTGCTAAGAATGAAGTTTGCTTTTTAATAGACTCGGCTTTCTCTTCTTTCACCTCCTCTTGTTTGGCTTCTTCTTCTTTTGATGGCTCATCTGGATTCTTAGTTTCTTCAGTTCCCGGAATTTCGACCTGTGGTGATTGTGACACTTTGATATTTTCAGCATTGATACTCTCTGGAACAGATCCCATTCCGATACTGAGCATTTCATTGTCCAATGGCTTTATCCTTCCTCTTCTTTTCTTTGGGGATGGTTCACCTTCACCTTTGATTTCTTCTTGGACTATCTCCAGTGGTACACTTTCATTTGGCTTATCTTTCACTGGCAGATCTTCCGGTATCACGGCCTCTTTTTCCTCAGTCTTACCACCAGCAAAGAAATCTAAGCTGTCCAAAGCCTGAACTCTTCCTCTTCTTCTTCTCTTCGGTGGGTTGGCCCCTTCTTCTGGTTTTGGAGCAGGTTTCTTGATTGGTCTGTTTCTATTGAGTATATCAAAATCAATGTTCAACACAGAATTGAAAATATCTTCATTAGTGACTAAATGCATTCCAAGTGATCTAGCGGCCTCATTGATATTCTTCATAGTCTCCAACCACTCTGGAGCAACTTCATCAGTTAATTCTGGCTGAACCAACACTATTTTGTTCTTACTGATCTTGACATCCTCGACAAACTTAATGATTTGTTCAACTGTGGAGTTTGGGCTTGAACCAAACATATTCATCATAGACTTTGCCATTCCCAAGATTGGTGCCATGTAATTAAATTGTGGTTCATAGAAGAATATGAAACTGACCTTATTAAGAAATTCAGTTCTTTTATCGTCAGGTTTGCATGATTCAGACAATAGGAAATTGTCAGCATTTGGGAAATTGGCTTCATATTCTTGTTTCAAGAGGTCCATCTGATCTATGAGTGCCTCGATGTATTTTGGCTTAACAATAGGGATCTTCGACAACAATGCTGCTAATATGTCCAATGAATTATCAATCTCTGTCTTAATTAAGTGTGTTGTCTCTGGAAGATACGTGGTGGTGAAGGGTATTCCCATTTTCTTCAAACCTTCATCATACATATTGACCCAATCGGTTCTCATCTTGAACAATATCAGCTTATTGTAGAACTTCAATGTGACACCACTGATCTTAACAACGGTGGTTTTGGTGTATGAAGTGTAGTCAGCAGCATCACGGTCTTCTTTGGAGAGATGTGCAAGATCAATATGGTTGTCTTCGATCATCGCAGACTGGCCAATCACTTTCAGTTTCAACACTGGTGCCCGAAGTGGAAATTCAATTGGATCAATCTTGAACTTGAGATGGACAGCACTGACTGTCTTCTTGTCTATCTGGAAGTGATTCTTTGCGGCACGACCCAGCGTGTAGTCCGTTTCTGTGTCCAATAGGGAGAGCCTCATGTGCTTTGTCCCATTACTGTCCTTGTACGTGTACTTGAGATGCCACATGATCACCAAACAATAGGCAGAATGGTGTCAATGCCAAACAGAAAGACGCAGAACATGACTAAATACAAAATATCAAAAATTGTTATGTGTTTGACTAATATCTTACGTAATCTTAAATATTTAACTCGCCGGGTAACACACCTCGGGGAAATCTCGATTTTCCAACTTTTATTCGTTTCGAAAGACGTTAGGTGTGAGAGGATGCACCGACACGCTCGCCAACCCACAATGTCGCTCGCAGACTCGCTCAATAAGAGCCACCAGGAATATGTTATTTCCAGGCAGTCCACCAGACCGCTTCTTCTGAACAAAATCGCCTTTTCCGGAGCAGAATTCAGCGACAGTTACTACCATGCATTGGTCTCCCCATTGATTAACGAGGCCGGAGAAGCTGCTCCTATTCCTTTGTCCAGATTGAGCAATGAGCTAGAGAAGATCGAGGACACTTTACTATATACTGGTTTGTTCAAGAATGTCTCCCTCCAGTTGGATTTGGCTAAAGAATTGACTGGTCCTATCACCAAAGGTGAATCCAACTTGAAATCATCTATCCTTCCGGTCAATGCACAAATCAGTTTAGAACAATTACCATTATTCAAGTTCTCATCAACCACCAGAACAACTGACACCACAGCCAGTATTGGATTCCGTTATTTGGACCCAAATCTTTTGAAACAAGCCAGCTCTTTATTGATTGATATCAATGTCAATTACGACCCATTCAACAATGTCATTAACAATAAAGTGTGGGACTTGACCTTATTGAAACCATTAGAGAAATATCCACACACTAGAGCCATTTTCAACCCAGTCATTGCTTCTGTTGATGCCCTTTCTTGGGCAAACCATGAACAATACTCAGCTGGTGCATTAGCTGGTCTTCAATCAACCAAATTCCATACTTGCAAATGTGCCGGTCCAGCAACAAGTATCTTCACAACTGGGGTTTCTTTCATCAACAGACAGGTCAGAAACGTCACCAATTCTGCAAGTGATAGTGTTCGTGCGGGTGCTGGTAGTGATTTCAAACTTGGTGCTAATTTCAGTTATAAATTTGATTCAAGAACGACAATTGGTGGATTAGCGACTAATGGTATCTTAGTTGATTTCACCAATGAGTTAGCTGGTTATAACTCAGCAGATATCTTTGCTGATAAGAATAATCAAACTCCATTGGAATCATTCAACAAATCCATTTTTAGATTTCAATCATTCAAATCAATCTTGAATAATTCCATAACTTCAGAATTCGATTTTGAAACTGGTTTGATCTTCCAAAAATCAAACGATTCAGTTCCATTAGTTGATAGATTTACATTAGGTGGTATTAACTCATTGAGGGGTTTCCAATTGAACTCAGTTGGTTTGAAAGATGGCGATGATTTCATTGGTGGTTCTTCCATTTTCAAAGCTAACCTATCGCTATACTCAAGAATTCCAAACATTGCTGCCGCAAATCCTTTGAGATTACATACTTTTTTGAACATTGGTGATGTCTTTGATTTCAAAAACGTTAACGAGTTTAAAGATTATGCATTGAGCGGTGATTTAGTGAAGAAGAGTGCTTTGGCTACTGGCCTTGGTTTGATTTACAGAGACGAAAACGCTACTCTAGATCTAAGTTATAACGTTCCTTTGAACGTCAGAAGTAATGATATTGCTAAGCCAGGTTTCGGTTTCTCTGTTGCTTTGAGATTTGCATAGATTGCTGATCTTAATTGAAACGATTGTAAATATTCAAAATAGAGAAAAGTTAGACATGTCACATTTTTATGTACTTTTATAAATGATACTTTAAAGAATACATGATATCCCGTATGAGAATTACCTCTACAAGTAATTATAATAACATAACATAAAATACATTTATAATTAATGAACTAATATACATTTTTTTTCTTTTTCTTTTTTTTTACTCATAACTAATAAAACAACAAGTAGGAACTAAAACAGGATAAAACACAATCACAGATAAGCCATCCATAAGGTATCACAAGCAGCCAAGTTTCTTGGGTTAACAGCTTGTTGAATGAAATCCAAAATGTTCTGAGTCGCAACACTGTTACCATTACTGGTACTGATTTGTTGAACTTTCTTACTTATCAACTCAACATTAACACGAACAATTTCTCTCAACTGAGGTTCTTCAGCAGATGGGCGATGTTGTTGAGTAAACCATGAAATAGCTTCATCACGAACAAACAATGGCAAATGAGTATTCAGTTCTGACTCTGGTTCAGTTAATGCCTTAGCAATAGATAGGATATGAACTGACAAAATACCTTCAAGACCGGCTTCACCAATCAACTGTTGAATGTTTGGAGTCAATCTGAATGGAACACTTTCAGCATTGTAGAAGATAGGAGCAGCTCTTTGAGCTGAAACATCTAATCCAGAGTTAGCAAAGATGTTAGAATTTGCCTTAGAACTTGCAATCTTAGATGGTAACATTTCAAAAGTTGTAACAGCACCTGATTTCTCATTGATACTAATCTTATGTGGTTGACGTGCTGCAATACTCATCATGTATGTCATAAAGATGAACGAAGCATATTGTGAAGTGAATTGCTTTCTGAACAACCAGAAGTCTTCAAATTTGGCATATAGGTCAGTGAAATAATTCTTAACAACAGTGTTTGGAACAAGCAGTGATTGAATAGCACTAAAGATTTCAACTCTAATGTTCATGATATCAGGTTTTGGCAAATGAGAATCAAAGGAGGCTCTCATCTTTTCATTGAAGTAAATTAGTGGTTCATCACGGTTCAATTGTTTCTTCTTGCAATAATCTTCATAAATTTCATGTAATGAAGATAATGAAGCAGTATCATCCATAATACGAATATGTGGAGATAATGGGACAGCAATTGGTAAAGTGAATTGGATATTTCTCTTTCTAGTTTGAACCTTCTTAGATAAGGTATCATTCAAGATACGGTACAATTGGAAAATTCTTTCTTCTCTTCTGCAATGTCTTGCGGCTGGGAATTGAACTGCAAATTGATGTAAGCTACCACCATGACCTCGAATCTTAATACGCTTGTAACAAGCATGTGTACCTCTAATCAATTCTAAAGTTGGTAAGAATCTTTCAATCTTTACGAAATGAGCATTGTTATCTTTATTCAACAAGTACTGACCAGGAACTTCAATGTCTTCAAATTTCTGATGATGGAATTCACTCAAATGTGGACAAACACTTTCTAAATTAACACTGGAGAATCTTCTATCTAACTTATCTTCCAAACGATCTCTCCATTTTCTCAATTTGGTGATATATGTTTGTAAATTAGGTTTAGAAGAAATAAAATCCTTATCAAATTCAGCTCTGATATGCTTTGGTAGAATAGTATCAGCAAATCTAGTGATATTAGCTTCAGTGGTTGGTGGCAGTTTAGCATCTTCTCTTGGGTTAGCAAGACGGTTTGAGTATTGGATACCATCATTCAACAGAGCCACAACAAGTCTGTAAGCATCTTCATCGGCACTGCATTTAAATCTATGATTGATTTGATCAACTAACGATTCTAACGATAGAGCTAATAATGGATAAGCAGTCTTCAAAATTCCCATAATTTCATCAACATATTCCCATGGTTGACGAGTTCCATCTGGCTCACCAGGTGGTTTCTGTGGTTGACCATTAGCAATTTGAGGAGATACCTGGGCTAATTCAGGGGTGTGACCTAGTGGAGATTGTTGCTGACCACTTTGTGATTCACCATTACCTTGGGCTGAAGCATTAGCAGATTGTGGTTGTGGTGTACCTTGTTGACCATTTTGACGATTAGCAACAGCCATAGCTTGTCTTTGAATAACAGCAAAATCTTCTTTAGTCGTACGTAATTGGAAATGTAAAGCCTGTGGATAAGTTTTAGCAATTCTAATCAAAATTTGACGAACCAACTTAGCTTCCTTGTGGGATAATGATGTTAACAACTGTGGAATGAATGTAATCCAATACCAAACTGGAACTTCACCTCTATATGATTCAAATGCTTGAGATAATGAACCATTCTTGTCATCCAAACTAATCAACCATAAGATACGACATAGTAGACTTCTGGCCTTACCGTTCTTGTACAAACCAGCAGCTTGCAAGAAACAACTGATAGCATTATTGGCATAAACCATTTCATTTGGTGATTCTTTCAAACGGCGATCATTGAAGTGACCCCATTCAGCCCAAGCTTTGGCAAGATTCAAATCAATTTGGACAGCAGTAGCAAAGGCTTGATTAGCCTCATCTTGTGCCTTCAATTTGGCCAAGAACATACCTTTCAATGTAAAGAATTCAGCTTTCTGCTGAGTAGCAAAGTAAACCAGATTGGTATTACTAATAACATCTAAACCAGTATTCAATTCATTTGGATTTTGGTAATGACATTTAGCTTGTTCTCTTAATTTCAAGAAAGCTTCTTGGATTTCAATGTTTGGCAAAGTGTAAATCTTGGTCAACTGGTTGATACAAACATCAGGCATATTATGTTTACGGGCAACATGAGCAAATCTGTTGATAACCCAGGCAATTTCATGATAACCTCTGTAAGCATAACTTGAAACATTGCTATTACCATTTGCTTGCTGTAAAGCTGGAATAAATGGCATATAAACTTTGTTGATAACACCAAAAGCATGTTGTCTCCAAGTAACTAAATCATTCCAGATATTAATATCATCCCAAATGTTTGGTAGACGTTCTCTCCAAGCTTGTAACACTCTCTTTAACTCTTGTGATTTGTTGTCCAAGTTTTGAGCATTAGTCGTTAATAAAGAACCATAAACTTGAGAAGCTTCCATGAATTCAACATATTGTTGGAATGAATGTAATAATGGGATATGTGCATTAGTGACCCTGCTTGGTAGTGCATGCCATTTGTTCAATGCTAATTGGATACCTTCATCACACAGCTTAGACAAATCTTGCAATGTTTCTTTCTGTTGAGAATAACCTTGTAAACATAAGAACGTTTCAAAGATTTGACGACGAGGAGTTGGAACATCCATGACAGTCTTGACAGATTGTTCTAATGGTTCTTTGTCAGCAGTCCAATCAGCAACTCTCCAGCCACATTCTAATAACAAATCAGTGAAACCTTCATGCTTAGCTAATTCAGTTAAAATATCCCAATGTTGAAGTTTTTCAGCACAAGAAATCCAATTGTCTTCCCATAGAGAGTATTCAGATTCACCATATGGTAAAGCACCACTTCTGGCCTTGATCTGGGCAGCCTCATAAAGCTGTAAAGCCTTATCCCAAAGACCAATTTGTTCACAAGATAATGCAGCATTAGTTTCCTGATATTTAGCTCTTCTTCTCCATTGACCATAAAACATATCATCTTCTTGCAATGAAGCATACACTTCGACGAGTGCATCTTGATTAGTTTCACGGACAACAGTGTTTTCAACAAATGGTTGTTCTTCAATGGCCTCAAGAATTTTGAGTGAAGGATACCAAGCATCAAATGAGTAACCAAGATATTTGATCAAATGTGGCGGTAACTGTAGATCAGGGCATTTTCCAATACCCTCTAGTAATGACTGAATAACATTTGGACGAGCTTCAGATTGACGGATATGATAATCCTTAGATAACAATAAAACCAACGCCTCTTTGAAACTCTGAAGTTCACGACGGCTGACTGAGGTGAATACCACAGGGAACACATCGACCCATGTTTTATGAACGACTTCAGGGCTCTTGTAAAATAAATCGACTAATGGACCTAATATATCACCAGCCTTGATATCATTCACTTGATTCAAGAAGGTCCCTTGTCTTTGAATTAATGATTCAACTCCAGCATGGGGTTCAGCTAATGACTCACCAACAATGGATTTGATTTGATCTAATGGAGAAAATCTATAAGAGTTTTCTAACTTCAGTTTATGATCAGTATCAAAAGAATCATAAAACAATTGCAAAGCTTGGTTCAACCAGACATAATCAGCCAAGAATTCCCAATTTTGTTCTCTGATAACATAATTCAATCTCTTATTGATATCTTTTTCTAAACTTTCATTCAAAATAGACATTAAACGAGTTCTAATGCCAACATCAGCTAGACGAGTACCCACCAAAAATGGTTGCTCCATTCTAACAGTCAATTCGGTACAAGCCATTGACTTATCTTCAAAAATATCAACAATAATTTGGTAAAATTCTTTTGATAATGACATTTCACCTCTTAATTCAAAAACTAACATCTTGATTAGAATAGCAGCTTTCTCTTTGGTAGTTGGGAACAAATCAGCGGTTGAGAAAACCCAGCTTCTGACAATATCAATAATGTTACTCAATAGACGGATGTCTAGTGAACGATCAATCAATTGGGCCAATAGTGTCAAAAAGATACGACGTTGGTCACTCAATGTAGAAATTCTCATTGATGAAATGTAAAGAATCTTACCTAACAACTTGGTGGTCATCTTGGCTTCAAATTCTGCTTGTGGAGAACTAGTGTCAGTTTGAGAAATTGAAATATGATCCTTGCAAATTTTGGCAAAAGTTCTAATGATGCTTTGAATCAAAGGATCCAAACTCTTCGGATAGTGATTAGCTAATGTCCATGCCAGTGTAACACCAGCAGCAACTGAATTTGTATTTTGTAAATCTTCAGCGACAATACCACTAAGTAATGTCAAGAATGCTTTAACTTCTTCACTTTGAGTTTTTTCATCAGTTCCACCTTCCTTGGTGATAGCTCTTAAAACAATTCTTAAAACACGTTGCAGACCCTCTTGAACATCATGGTTATCTGAGTGTAAACACTTATTTAACAAAGTTTGAATAAATTCAATGTTTTCAACAATCCACTGAGAGGATTTACCTTCAAGGGCAATTCCTAAGACATCTAATGCATTCAAACAGTAACCTAACACATTAGCACTAGAGAAATCAGCATTGACCAAAAACTTTTCAAAGAACTGTAATTTAACAGTAACTTCTGACCAGAAACCAGGACTCAATAATTTGTACAAAATGTGAAGAGCCTTTTGACCCAACTCATTCTCAGATCCTCTTTGAGAACTGACACAAATGAATCTAATCAGGAATGTAATACAAGCTTCTCGTTGGGCAAATGGAACAGTGTAGCTGCTTGGAGTAGTGATATCAGATGTTGAGATTTCAGCGATACCAGTGCCACCAGAACCTAATAATTTCTCTTCATCCTTTTCTGTCAAGTTTGAAGTGGCAAAAGGAGTAGCAGACGATCTAACTTGTTCAACACAAGCTTCTTCTTTGGCTTTGATTTCCCAATTCAAAATCAGTTCAGCTAGTTCAATTGCTAGTAGTTGATTCTCAGCAGCAGGATTGGCCATTGAGGTTAACTTTCCCATATATGTGATAATATTAGGGATAAAATGATCTCTAGCAACGTAGAAAATATCAGAATGATGAATCAAGAATTGATAAACGTTCAGGTTTTGGACTTGGTTATTCTCAGACAGGATACGTCTAACCCATTTAATCCAACCAGTTGGAGAAGGTTCTTGAGCCATACGTTGAGGCATGACAGGAGCTAACAAATCAAGAGCTTGCCTAGTCAAGTATCTTGAGTCGACTGAATGTGTTCTTAACAAAGCAACAAAAACTTGTGTAACAATCTTCACAGGCGTTTCGTAGACTGAGATGAAGTAAGAAGTAACAACATAAGCAGCTTGTTTGGTCAATATATCATCCAATTTGATGTAATTCCAACTGAATTTGATAACATCTTTTCTCAAGTCAGCAGTTAACTGTGGAGCATATTTGATTAACAGAGCAGACAGTTGCAACAATTCAAATCTTAAACTATCAATAGATCCAGCAGTATGATTTTGAGTCATCTCATTGTTTGATCTCCAAACCTTATTATGAAGCAAGTCTAACCAGGCAGGAATCTTAGCACCTTGGACCTTGTCTGACGCTAAAGCATCTAAATTACCAGATTTTAAGCTCTCATTGATAATGATTGCATTAAAGATGTTTCTTAAGATAAAAACTCTGGAATTCAATGGTTTGTTATCAGTAGCAAAAGCAATACATTTGACCAAAACCTCTTGACGTAAATCAGCATCATCAGATTTAACAATCCTGTTGAAAATGAAATCTTCTAATTGAGCAGCAATAGGAACTTTGATAGATGATAGCAAATCAATCAAACCAATAATTATATTGGAGTCCTTTAGATCATTCTCGAACAAATTAACAAATAACACTTGAAGCTTTTCAATGCCTTGTCTGATACAGAAATGGATTGGTGAGGTCAATGGAGCAGACTTCTCAATACTGGTGATTTCTTTTGAAAAAGATGAAACATCAAGCAAAATTTGTTTGTTCTGCAACAACCACACTGGATCGCTTTCAGCTAAACTGTTAATCAAATCAATGAAATTGGCAAATCTGATAGACTTGAACTCTGAATTGGTTTCAGCACCAATACTGGTGTAGAAAGTACCAATGTTTTCTTTGATAGTATTACGCAAATTCTCAGACTCTTTCAATGAGACGAAGTACGATAACTTGGTACCCATCTTTCTAATATGGAATTGACCCAAAAAGAACTCAGAAGTCTCACTAGCAAAGCGATTCAAGAATTTGGCAATTGGTTCACGGAAAGGGGAACCCTGTTGACGACGTAAGTTATCTTCCAAGTAATTCAAGGTCTTAATAATTTCTTCCATAAAAGTGAAAGCCTTTGGTGGTAACAAATGGAAAATGTTCAAAATGGCAACAATCACCTTAACAGTTGGATTGTGTTCCAATTCTTCGGAGGCAATCGTTTGCAATAAAGCAGGTTGAGCCCAAGCCATCAAATGATCTAATAACTTTCTACCAATTTCAACTTTGAAGTATGTGATCAACAACTCTAACAGTCTAGCCAAAGCTTCTAAACCAGAGACAGTTAACTTCTTGTGATCAGACAAGTTCATTAACATTGGACGTAAACCATTCTGTAGCAACTCCTTTGGTAACTTAGCGTTTTGTTGTAAGACTTCTTGCAAACCTAAATGAGAAGCATTGATGATTTCTGTAGATTTGGCACATAAAGTCTTGAAGAAGACGGCCAGTATTCTAATTCTGGTATGACCTTGTTGACTTGAGATGAATTCAGGTTTGGTCAAAGCTAATGACAATAACTTGATACAAACCACCCTCAATTTAACCAATTGTTCAGCAGTTCTATGTTCAGACACCTTATGAGCACTAGTCAATGATTCATCTTCGGCATCAACTAAAGTTAAAGCTTCCATCAACAATCTATTCAATTCATCATTAAACAACAAAAAAGAGTTTTCCAAACCTAAACAGAAGGTAATGGCATCAATGTTACCAATTTGCATTGGGAACGGTAAAGCTCTCAAAGGTTTACCAAAGATAGGAGTCAACAAAATGTTCTTGCACTTCTCAATGATTGAAGAAATTGGAACATTAGTTGTGTCAGATAAGACTTTCAATGCTTCTTGTGATGTTTTTCTAACAATTGGATTAGCATTACTTAAATCATAAACTAAAGCACCAACAATTGTTTGGAATGGTTTCTCAAAAACTTCAGATTCTTGAACATTCTCATTTGCTTCAGCTAACACATGCAAGATCAACTTCTTAGCATTATCACAAACTTCATGAGGAGCTTCAGGATTGGTATCCCTCAACACATAAAACATGGCATGAATGAATTCAAATTGACGAGGTTTGAACCAAGAAATTGGAATGTCAAGATCTCTAATCATTGTTTGTAAACCTAGTGTACTCGCCAATTTGTTGTAGTAAGCTTCATCATAACTGGAATGAACAAAAGCATTCAGGAATGATCTCAAGATTGGGAACTCTAAGGCTTTTTCTTTTGAACCAAAGATAACAACAGAAGTATCAAAGATGACTTTAACGGCATCGATACCAGCTTCTCTAACATCAATAAGATATGAACTCAATGCATAAATGATTGCATCGAAAACGATTCTTTCAGAAACAATAGCATTACCTTCTTTATCATCAACTAAGAAAGGACGTTGATTCTTGACCTTCTCAGAAAGAACTTTACCAACAGACAGTAGAGTCAAATGTTCAGCGATGTTCTTGATCAGTTCAGTAGATTCTTCTTTCAATTCAGGAATAGAAATAGCATAGAAGATTGACTTCAAAAGACGTAATGTCAATTCTTGTTCTTGATTAAGTTCTCTCTTGTTGATCAAACTTTGCTCATTAATCTTGTATTGTTCAACATCTAATGACTCAGAAGTGATCAAGTTGACAGTAGCAGCTAATGATTGAGCATAGTTCTTCGGAATCTTATCTGATGAAATGAATAACAAGAATGTTCTTGATATATACTTGAATGAACTGATTCTGTAATGAGATTCCATTTGGACATTCTCTAAGGTTTCAGTGGCTTCTTTGATACCAGTGGTTAAAGACAATGAAGCTTCCTCATCAGGTAAACCATTGATTTTGAACTTGGCGGTAATATCTAAGTTCAAGGCATCTTTAGTGTCTAAATCATCATGAGGTTTGATAAAACGACGATTTCTACCACCCAATTTACCCAAGATTCTGAAGGTGGTATGAGAGTGTTGATGATGATAAGGCAATGGTTTCAAATGTCGCCATAGGGCTTTCATAACATCATCAATAACTGGCTCAATGATAGGATCAAAATATTCAGCGGTTAAATTATCCACACATAGCTCTAAAGTTCTTAACCCTTGAGAAACCAATTCCTGTGTACTATTCAAAGCTAGAACCAATGGTCTCATCAAATAATTCAGGTGTGGGACCAGAACACTTAGACGAACAGGAACAGTTAAACATAATTCAACATAAATGTCAGATTCTTGAGGACGACGAGCATTCAAGATCATTCTATTCAATGATTCCAATAAGACTTGCAGTAGCGGCATGATTTCTTTGTATAAGTTTTCAAATCTACCACCACCAATGCTTCTGAACAAAGTTCTGATTAGATGGAAATATGCGATTGGTTCTTTTGAAGTTGTTGTCAATTTCAAAGAGGTTAAGATCAAATCATTCAAATGTGGTAAGATAACTTTCTCATTCAAAGCAGGGAATAAGTTAACTGACATGAAACACAGCTTGAATAAACGAATCAAGATGTTGGTTTTGACGATATTTGAATCGCCCAATTGGTCCAATCTATCTTTCAAGAAAGATATCAACAGCCCAGAAAAGTTTGGAGATGTATTCTCATTAGCTAAGAAGAACTGAGGAATATGCAATAATGCAGAGTCTTCTAACATGGCATCATATAAATATGAGATTTCAGCTTGAACGATTTCATTGAAAGTAGCAGCGTCAATATGAATGAAGATGATAGCGAAGTTTTCCATTAAATCTTTTTCTTCCTTTGATGAACTGACAGGCAATGAAGGACCAATTAATTCAAGACTCTGTTTATCTGGCTTTTGATGATTCTTTTGAGCAGAAGTTGAGAAAAATCTCATACCAGCAATACATTCTCTGAATAACTGTCTTAATATCAGGATCTCTTCATTTGAGAAACCTCTAGCTAACTCATTCCACTTCTCATTGAAAGAATCATTTTGAGATGGTGGTGGTTGTGGGTTGAAATTCTTCAAAGCAAAAGATACACTTTTCAAGAATTGTAATAGAGTTTTGAACAAATAACGAGCATCTTTCAAAGGATCATTGTTTGAGACTGGATGGATTTGAATTGGGGCTTCCTTTTGAATATCAAAAATGTCAAAATCATCATCATTCTCTTCTTTGATAGCAACAGGGCCAGAATCTGTAGACTTGTCAGTAGATTTATTAGCTGATTCATCTTCCATTTCAATATCACCATCTTGATCTTTCTTTTCAGTGCCATTGATCTGTTCAATCTTCGATTCATCAGACTCTTGCTTCTTATCCTTATGTTGGAATTTCTTGATCTTATCCAAGAACTTGTTGATTTCATCATCAGCATCATATTGGTTTGGATTATCTTGTTTCATAGTCTTAAGGCTCTTCTTTTCCTTCTGGATTCTTTTCGATTCAAGACGTCTATGATGTTTCATAATGTTACCATATTGACGATTCAAAGCTCTAAATCTCTTAGTGAAGGCATCAATGATCAACATAAATAATTGTCTTCCTTCAGGTTTAGAATCCAAACGCATGATACGTTCAACTAAATTCAACAACAATTTAGCACTCATGATTTGAACAGTCAAGGCTAATGATGAATCTTGCAAATGGTTGCAATACATGGTGATTGTCTGTAGGATTCTTTCGGTGGATAATTCATTTCTGACATTATGAACAAAATCAGCAACAATAGAATAAGCTAATGGGCGTAAGGTTTCATGAACTGTTAAACCATCACCAATAAGAACTTTCTCATCAAAGAACAAATCCAGTTTAGGAATGAATAGAGTTCTATGAGGAGTTGTCAAAATGTGTCTTGTGGCATGTAATAATTCTTTTCTAGCACCAGACAGTTCACTTGGACAATCTTGTAGCAATCTCATGATCAAATCTGGTATTGTTTCAGTGTGTTCCTGTAACAAGGTTTGAGAATAACCTCTGATGAAAACATAAGCTAAAAATGAAGCAGCCTTGACTTGACCTAGGATGAAATCACCATAGAGTGGTCTATTCTTGATGTTTGGTGTAACTGAAGTCAATCTATGACCCTGTTCCTCAGCCAGTCTTCTAGCCTCTTGCTGTTGTGAGACTTGTAATTGTAAGATGGCAATGATATGTGGAATGAAATCAGGTAATGCAGTAGAAACCAATTGTTTGTAGGATGAGGTCAAAGTAACCATTGTAATTGGACATTCAGCAATGGTTTTAAAAGAGTGCATTGACTTAGCCAATTGCTTAGCTTCCTCCACATTAGGTAATGATGGTGAACTTGGTCTGTTGAAAGCTTCACTTGATGAATTAATAAATGTGTCTAGGACCAATTGCTCCATATTCTTGTACATTTCAACAATGATTTGAATGAATGCTTCAGTCTCATTAGCAAGGATAGTCTTATATGATTTGAAAAGACTTGTGAGGATCTTCAAACATAAGACACCATTCTCTTCGTTCTCAATTGTCAAAAACTTCTGTAAACTGTCATTGATTTCTAATGCATAAGTTTGGAAAGTCTCATTCATTTGAGAGCGATGCAAAACTTCAAGAATTGAGTTTCTCAACTTGTGGTCTGGTGATGAGGATGAGAAGCTGATTGGAATGTTCTTCAAGAGGTCAAGGTAGATTGGGATGAATTGTGACAAATAGTATTCATACTCATTTGGACTGGAGAAGGCCTCAATCATATCTGAGAGCTCTGAGACAATGGAGTACTTGGTTTTGGAATCCACATCTTCCCTAAGCCTATGGGCAAAGGAGTCTATCTGAGCAGTGTGCGCCATAGTAGTAAGCGGTGATCTTCTGGCGGTGAAAGACAACCGCTATTGTGTAAACAGTGGACCAGCGTACAATAACAAACAGTTCCAACGGTATAAAAGTGCGGGAAACGTGTGAGTAGAGAGTCCGGAGGTCTGGAACTGATGTGTGACAGGACTGTTCTCGGATTCGGTGCGCTGCCGCTTGAAACTGTCGGTAATTTGTGGAGTAGTGTGTCAAGAACCGAGAGTTGTTAACTCAATATTCACGCTTTGTTTTCGCTTCTCAACTGAAGAAAAAAATCTGGAAATTTCAAAACCTAGAAAAAGTCAATCTCACGTGAATATCACGTGCTAAACACGAAAAATTGAAGATATTTCTGCTGACTAAGAAACTGTGCCCCTCCCAATTCCAGACAATAGAACGCTAAAAGTCCTATTATTCTCAACAACTGACTGGTCAATGTCAATGAGAATTGATCCAGAAAGGTAGATTCTTATCAGTAAGACATTTTCTACTCACCATCTGATGCCTTAAACAGTGATTTTTTGGTTGCGTGTTTATGGGCAGTGCCAGATAACAGAGAACTTGATGAAACTACTGCATCAGCCATCTTCAAAAGACAACGCCCACTGATCCACCAATCTGACAACGTTTCGTGCGTAAACAGGACGATAATCACTGCCACTGACCTCAGTAGATGCAAGAAATTGGGTCTGAAGTTTGAACCACTACTCTCGGCGACACCTAATCATGATAACGTACTTGATTCATCTCATGGATCACCAGAATGACTCTGGGCGAAGCATTAGAAAAGCTATGACCTCATATTGATATTAATTTTGAAGATCCATCGACTTTTGGCCTAAGGACATGCCCTAAAAACAGGCCAATTAGAACACTTAAAAGGACTCCCGCCGCAACGTCCGTTGGATCTAATGGGGGCCATGTCTGGTCACCACAGCCATCCCAGCCTGGCACCTGGGCTGGCCGTAAAAGCTGTTCCTGAGTTTAATATTTTACGCCCCGCGTAATCGTTGGTACGAGCACACCGCCGATCTAGATAAGTACCTCTAGCAGCTAGCAAGTATAAGAACACCAGATTTCGCCTAATAATGATATATTCTTCTTTGTTGAAATGTTCTAATCAGCAAGACAATACTCATTTCCGCAATGTCCAACAATACAGATATTTCCAAGCAATCCCCAGCCTTCTTTGACGAAGACTCCAATGGCCCCACTATTGACCAACATGCAGCTCAACAAGCCGGCTATCAACATCAACAACATCACAGAGTCCCTGTCATTAATCAAGAACCAGATGCCATCAAATCTGTTAAGTATTCCAAAAAATTCGAGACTCAGCCAGATGGTGCATATCAGTCTTTTGTTCAAGCTGCAGGTACCTTTTTTGGTTATTTGGGTGTTATTCCATGTTGTTGTTGCTCAAACCCATATCATGATGTTCAACAAGGTAGTGTTGGTTTAGTTACCAAATTTGGTGAGTTGGCTCGTGTTGTTGATCCAGGTTCCACTTATGTCAACATTTTCAGTGAAAAATTACACAAAGTTAGTATCAAGACTGAAGTTCAAGATGTTCCTGAACAAGCTTGTTTGACTAAAGATAATGTTATTGTCTATTTGAAATCAGTTATTTACTACAACATCATTGATCCTCAAAAGGCTGTTTTTGCAATTTCTGATATTCATTCTGCTGTCTCAGAAAGAACACAAACCACATTAAGAGATGTCGTTGGTGCTAGGGTCTTACAAGATGTTATTGAAAGAAGGGAAGAAATCGCAGAAGCCATCTCCTCAATCATTTCAGAAACAGCTGCTGAATGGGGTGTCAACGTTGAATCCATCTTGATTAAAGATTTGAGATTGAGTCCGGAAATCACACAAGCATTGTCACAAGCAGCCCAGGCTAAGAGAATTGGTGAATCTAAGATCATTCAAGCCAAATCTGAAGTTGAAGCTTCTAGATTAATGAGAGAATCAGCTAAATTATTAAACAGTAAAGTTGCTGTTCAAATGAGATACTTGGATGCTATGACAACTATGGCTAAAACTGCCAATTCTAAGGTTATCTTTATGCCTACTTCTGTTGATATTGATCAAAGTAGAGACAATGTTGATGATGTTGATGCCGAATTTGATGCTGAAGAAAATGCATTGATTAAGGATCGTGCTACGAGTTCTTCTGCTGCTGCTAAAAGGGATCAAGACTTCATGAAGACTTTAGCTATGCAAGAAGGCTTTGTTGCTAAAGGGAATTAGATTATCTACTGACTGGTAGGGCAATCTGTCTACGCACTTTCCTATTTTGACTTTTTTATGACCTTTTCACGTCCTGCTTTTTTTGTTTTTGCTTTGATGAACTTAATTACTAATATGTTAATGACTTTAATTTTACCCTCACCAACTACAACAAAAACTTAAATGCTTTAATATATTAATATTCAATGTATCTTAAAAATTTTTATATGATATGCAGCTTAATTTTTATTGAATTTTAGTTGTAGCAATAGTCACTGAAACACTTCTGGCAAAAGCTAGGGATTTCCAAATCATTGATCAAACTCAAGCCTCTCTCCTTTCGATCATACTCTCTTTTGATCAAAATACATCCAATGCATCTGTGATACTCCGGATCTGTCGTAGAATTTCTGTATGTCACAACATTATAAGAGTTCTCAATGATTTGTGAAACTTCTTCATATTCATAAGTCAACTTGAACGTTGATGTATTTCCTGGATAGCTAACCTCAGTATTTGCAAAATATCCAATAATAGGAGGTAGATAATCATTCACATTCATCAAATCGGGTTCCTCATCCTCTCTAGCTCCATATTTTTCCAAATGACATCCAAAGAAAACAGGTCTCTTATCCAACCCTTTAGCAATAAACACTTCGGGAGTAGGTATATTTGGAAACTTGTTGATCAACCTTGCATCATTCCCAATAGTAACAGTCGTTCCCTCGTGTAATGAGTTGTTGAATCTCAATGCAGTAGCAGCAATAATTGTTCCATTTGGCCATCCTTCTCTATCAGATGTGGAATCATATGAGAAAATAACATCAACTGCTCTATCCTTTTGTAACAATGGAACATATGGAATATTTTGTCCATCTTCCCCACCATCAACCATGTATAATGTCTTGGAATCATGAAGTTCTTTGGAGTTGGAATTGGTGGTGTTGTAACGATAGAATGGATTTGGTGAATATAACGCATAATCAGGATGTCTTCTACTATCTTGTAGTGATGTCAATCCAAATGTGTTGAGGACTGCTTTGATTGCACGATAGTTGTTCTTGGTTGAAGTGGACGCCAATTGCCAAACATAAATAAAGATATTGTTGAATAATGAGGATGATGTACCAGTAATGAACCCAGCATTATCAAATTTGGTGAAACAGACTGTCTGATTAGACATATGGAAGATTGGTTTGCCGTTATATAGTAACGAACCAAGGTACTTCAAGTTGACGAAGGTGTTGGTATCCCATGATCCAAATTCGAATGGTGTAAATTCAAAGATGTTACTATTGATTGGTGATTTCTCAACACCTGGATTTCTTAAGTCTGATAAGATGATAGGAAATGGAGCCTCAAAGGATTTGAATGATTTGGATCTAGTTACTGAACTGAATGTAAGATCTGGGGATCTGGAAGCTTTGGGGAAAATTCTTCTAGAAAGGGCGCGGCCCCAATAATCAGTGAATGATACTGAGAATCCACTTAGCTTCTTCGATCTGACTTCCAAATGTAAGTTCTTGTAGAAGTTGAATATTTTCTTCATTGATTTTAATGACATATCTGATGAGATTTCGATGTTGTTGAGAACATTCGTGGTGACTTTGGTTGGGTCTTCCTTCTTCTTGAACAAATCTTTGAAGAATGTCTTGAATCCATCGAACCAGGCGTCTTCCTTTTTCCGAGAGCCATCAACAGGTATGACTCCACGTTTAGACAACTTAGTATGTTCTGTCTGTTCTTCTTCATGTAAAACCTCTTCAAATCTTTGATAAAAGGCTTGAAATAGATCCTCCTCTTCGGCGGTATGGTCTCTCTTCCCAACTCTATTTAACTCATCATAAAATCCAGCATCATCATCTTTGAAATCTGAAGGCAAGACCTGAACATCATTTCTGCTAACATCCATCTTATTCACGTTGGGCACACCTTCCAATAACGGTTCGAATAAATCCCAGTCCTGTCTTAACTTAACTAAAGGTTTGAAATCACTCATAATCAACGACATAACCAACCATGAACCACCAGAAATACCAGCAAGATAGGTAGAACCTTGCAATAACCCACCTAAGTGACCAGGATGTGACGCATTATAGGATCTGTCATCCAAAGCAGTTAACATCCCCGCCCCATTCAAAAATGCTCTATAACCACCACCAGATAGTGCGATACCTAAATTGATTGGTTTCTTTGACGAAATGGTGAACTTCTCAACATCAAATCCAGGAATCCCGACTCTTTTCAAGAATCTTGAAATTGCCTGCTGTGTGAAGTGCTGTCTCTGTTCAACGTAATGTCGTTCCTTGGGCGATACCAACTATCATATCTGTTAGTTTCCTCCTTCAATCTGACACAATTGGCGGTATTCAAAGTACGGGGCCCTGTCTGACTAGCGAGTACTTGGGACACTGTACAGCGACCGGGGCGTAGTTTGCCACTAGGGCCAGTGGGAGTATGAGCGCTAGAAGGAAGCGCAAGACGAGCATTATGGTGGTTTACCGCTGTGATTTGTGTTTTTGGTAATGTTTTGTTTTCGAGGGGAAGTGAAGTTTAAATAGAAAAAAGGCTACGATATTTCCGCGAGTGATGGCTTTAATTAGTGGTCTCTATCTAAAAATACAGATGTTCTAAGCAGACCGCAGTGAGTTGACGACAGCTGGTCCGATTTGGGAAACGAGTGCAGAAGTCTTTACGATAAGGTCAGGTTTGATGCTTTTGAGACTGTTGTCGTTCAGTTTGATGTTGGATAATGGAGCGATGACCTTTTCTTCAAAGTAACTGACAATTAGACCATTGTCACAGACCTCGATCTCCTGGGAGTTTGGGTCCACGAGGAAGTTGTTCTCAAATAGTGCAAATGTGAAGATAATTGGCAATCCTAGGTCTAGTTTGACCAACTCTAGCTCGTCAAATTGTGGTTGTTCTTCGATCTCTTTATCATCGACACTGGAGACTAATAGCGGCAAGTATGTGTTGTTGATGGCAAGAAATGCTGTTTGTGAGGCCAATGTCAATGGATGTGAGTAGTTAGCAAGTACCAGCACGTCAATGAACAATTTGTAACTGAATTTCTCTGTGAGTTTCAATCTGCTTGGATCTATGTTTTGCAAATATAACGATTTCAATACGGATTTGATGGTCAATACTAATGAAGAGTCGTCCTTGTGACTGTTGATATCGACATCGACTTCCATGAACTCGGAGGTGGATCTGGTATCCACGACAGCAACTTTGATGCTCACTAGGCACTCAGAACCATCACTCAGTGTGATTTTGGCACTCCCATTGGACCCACTAACAACGTCTAATTCTGACTCCATCGGTCTGAACTGGTTGGCCTCACGACCATCTGGTCTCATTGGAGGAGTCTGCTTGAGCGACTCGTAAAGGAACGATCTTTCAGAGGCTGAGAACGGCATCTTTGACTGTCTAGATAATTGTGTTTTGGAACTATTAAGAATTAAAGAAGAAGCTCATCACTAATTTTTTTTTACGCCAAAAATATTCTTATATAAGCGACACACGAAATCCTCAACATCATCAACACGTCCTGGTATCTGATCAGAACGCTCCCAATGTCTGAGAAAGAAGAGAAGAAACCAGATCAGAGCATCCATCTGCCCTCGGGATTACTGATTCCTTACCTCTGCATCCTCAGAATCGTCAATGCCATTACGATCAACACATTCTTCCAAGCAGACGAATACTGGCAATCTTTGGAACCAGCCCATGAGTTCGTGTTTGGGTATGGTTCGTTGACCTGGGAATGGAAAATGGGCCTTCGTGGATTCCTGCATCCGTTTTTGTTCTCTTTAGTGTACGAAGTTGCTGATGTGTTCGATCTGGGTGAAATTGGTGTCATCTATTTGCCAAAGATACTGCAGGCTATCATTGCAGGCATTGGAGAATACTATTTCTACAATTTTATCTACAAGGTAACTAAGAATGAGATCATTGCTAGATGGGGGTTGTTTTTGAGTATTATCAGTGTGTTCAACTGGTATTTGATCACAAGAACGTTTTCAAACAGTTTAGAGTTGATGTTGACTTGTGTTGCGTTGTCATATTGGCCATGGGATGGTATTAGCTGGTGTGATCTGGATAAGAGCTTGGTGTTTGCCGCAGTTAGTTGTTTTGTTAGACCTACGAATGGACTAATATGGTTGATTCTTGGGCTTCAAATGTTGTTCAAAGTGAACTGGACAGATAAAGCCAAAATCTTTCTTCACACAGTTTCGATCATTGCGTTAGTGTTTGCCTTGAATCTAAGTATCGACTATTTATACTATGGACAGATCACTATCCCAATCTGGAACTTTATTAGATTCAATGTCTTATCATCATTATCCAAATTCTACGGTGTTGCACCTTGGCACTTCCACATCTTCCAGAGCCTTCCATTGATGCTAATGACTTTCATTCCATTCTTCATATATGGATTCTTCACATATGACAAGAAGACAATGAAATTCCTGATTGTAATCACGGTCATTGCATTCTCAAGCATAGATCACAAAGAGTTCAGATTTTTGTATCCCATCCAGCCATTATTATTGTTATTCACTGCATATGGATTCCACTATATCAACCTCCATCACTCAACATTGATCAAGTACGCAACATACATTATCATCATTATCAACGCAGCTGTTTCGATCTTCCTTACTCAATTTCATGAACGTGGTGTTATTGACGTGATCAATTATCTTCGTGATGACGTCGATGTCTACTCCGTTGGCTTCCTCACACCGTGCCATTCCACACCATGGCAATCATTCCTCCACAGAGAAGACTTGAAGGATAATTCATGGTACTTGACATGTGAACCACCATTGCATTTATTAAATGACCCTGAATCTCATGAGAAGGTTTCTACCTATATGGATGAATCTGATTACTTCTACGATGATCCTAAGACTTTCCTTTACAAGAATTTCCCACCACCCTTCAATAAGGATTTGGTGGGTCCTGGTGCAGAATACAAATACTTTTGGCCTTCACATCTGGTGTTTTTTGAAGATTTGGAGCCATTCATTAAGGATTATTTGAAAGATTCAGCATATGAGGAATGCAACAGATTCTTCAATAGTTATTTCCATTGGGACGATAGGAGAAGAGGTGATGTTATCGTCTATTGTAAATGGCCATGGGAATGAATCGAATAGTTTAATTATGTACATTCTGGGATTAACTATATACCCCATCTTTCGTTATTTGTAGTTGTTTCTTTTGCCTGTGCAGGTTTATTTTCAGTTGCTTCAAATTCTTGGATTTTCTGTATTGTGTTTTTCATAGGTTGATAGTTCTTGTTCATCAAATCAATGGATTTCTTTCTGTTTTCGAGGAAATGGTTCCATATCGTCACATTATCTTCAACTCCTGAATTAGGCAACGAATTCTCAAGCAGCTTGTAAGTCCTGTAAGCCTCTTTCCATTTTTCTTGCCTTATTGAGCAATCAAATAACCCAATGATACAACTAACATCAGATATCTCAGACCCCAGCTTGAACCATTCTTTAGCTTTTATAACGTTACCAAAGAAGTTCATTTCTAAGAATCCCAATTGTTGAAATGATTCTTTGAATCCCTGACTCGCACTTAACTCAAAATGATGTCTTGCTCTTTTTGGATCATGAATATTTAACTGTCCCAAGTAATAATGACCATCAGCGACTTTATCAATTGGTCCAGTTTTGATTGATCTTTCAAAGTATTGTTTACTCAGCACTAAATTTGGTTTCTGAAAGTTGATAACACCCAGTTGTTTGTAAACTTCAGAGGCTAAAAACGTGTCGTTCTCCAATGCAAGGAAATCATTATAAAATTTCTCAGCTTGATCAAACATTTCATTTTTCAGGCATAAATCACCACTCAGTTTCACGGTCAATGGATGTTTCATCTCAAGAAGTTTGGACACCAGTTTCTTCGCATGCACTTTATCCTCTTGATCTGCCCTGTCATTGATAATAGCTTCAAACGACAACAACGCGACTGCATCATTGTTCCCATGTTCAGCAGCCTTCTCCACGAGTTCGTTCTCCAAATCCACGAGGTGTCTGTTAGCGGTATGTGACATCACCCTGACATTCTCCAATGCCTTCTTCATGATCATCAGATCAGATGCATTGATATAACTCGGAATCTGTGGTTCTTCATCACTGTCTAGCTTCTTATAGATGGATTCATATGCTGCGAACAGTTTAGCATATCCGTGTCGACTGTCGAGGTCAAATAGGATTCTGTTCAATAGTTTCTTCTTGGGAAGCACCTCATATATCGGTGGCCTCGTGGTTGAGAAGAGCCTCTTTCCTATTCTCAGCATGGTCTAGCGATCAGTCCTTCGCCAAACAATGTCAGGTTTCAAATCGCTGATATTTTTCGGACTTCGAAAGAAAATCAAACCCGCATCAAAACCTCCAGAAATCTCCACATTATTTCCACATTCCTAAATCACCAACGCACAACCAGTCCAAATGCCACCTCTTCGACCATTGGGCCCTCTGATCCGCCATTTCCACACCACCAGAACCGCCTTTGGGGACTACTCCCATGCAGTAATTGGTGCTGGCGTAGTGGGACTCGCAGTCGCGGCGGAACTGTCCAAAGTCCCAGGAAACAGAGTCATCCTTATAGAAAAGAACGAGAGACCAGGCCAGGAAACCTCGTCCAGAAATAGCGAAGTGATACATGCAGGTCTGTACTACCCAAAGGACAGCCTCAAGACAAAACTGTGCATCGAAGGGAAGGAATTGATATACAGTGATGCCAAGAAGGCAGGTGTTGAGATGCAGAAGGTGGGAAAGTGGATTGTTGCACAGAATGATGCACAGGATGCCTTTGTTGAGTCTCTTCACTTCAAGGCTCGAGATTTGGGGATAAAGACTGAGTTGATTCCTTCTTTCAAAGCACAGTATATTGAGGCTGCTGTTGTTGCAAAGAGAAGTATCTTGTCCTCACCAACAACAGGTATCATTTCTGCGCATTCGTTAATGGAATATCTGGAAGCTGTTTATCAGGCAAACGATGGTGAGTTGGCAGTTGGATCAGAAGTGATTTCATTAGAGAAAACTTCTGATGGTTATGATCTTGAGGTTCAGTCGAATTTGAATGATGTTCATGAATCAGCAGTGATATCCGTTAATAATGTTATCAATGCAGCTGGTTTGTATGCTGATAAGGTGTCAAATTTGCTATTGCCTGTGGACAGACATGTTAATTATCATTATGCTAAAGGTACCTATTTCCAATTGAACAGTTCATTTCCTGAAGTGAGAAGACTGGTTTATCCTGTTCCTGGTAAAGGTCTGAAAGGACTTGGTACGCACCTAACACTAAGTCTTGATGGTCAAATCAAGTTCGGTCCGGATATTGAATGGGTTGATTCACCAACTGATTACAAACCAAGTGAGACAAATAGACAAGCAGCTTATGATGAGATTATCAAATATTTACCACATGTGATGATTACCGATTTAGAACCAACATATTCTGGAATAAGACCAAAATTAGCAGGTCCTGAATCCGATGAATTCCATGATTTTATCATTAGAGAAGAAGAAGGTTTCCCTGGTTTTGTCAACCTATTGGGTATTGAAAGTCCTGGTTTGACTTCATCTATGGCAATCGGCAAATACGTTAGAAATATCTATCATGGTTCATATTAGTTCATTAATATTAAGAATTTTACACACATTTATGCATTTTCATGATTCCTGTTCCTCCTTCTTTGCCAGCTTTGGTAGTTCAGAAGGTTCTGTAGCCAGTGGAACCTCCCTGAAATAATCGCAAAGTAATGCCTTCTCTGTATTCCATCTATCAACAGGATTCATCTCAGTCAATCCAACCATCAAATCCAAAGCAGATTCACTGGCAGCGATGAATCTGTTCCTTAGTTCGCTTCTTGATGGTCTAGGATATATCTTCAAATTATTATAACCGGGAAGTGAAGAAACATTAGGCCATGTCTGCTCCGTTGGAGTACCCAATGCTTGAAATGTCACATCAATCTGATCAATATCATCCTTACCTGGTAAATAAGGAACTCTCAACATCAATTCGGCAAATATGATCCCCACAGCCCATAAATCAACAGCTTCTGTGTAATGTTTCGCAATGAATAACAATTCTGGGGCACGATACCATCTTGTCACCACATTTGATGTCAAATCTTCGTTTGGTGCCCCTAATGATCTAGCAAGACCAAAATCCGCAAGTTTTAACTGACCATCTGGTGCCAATAATAAGTTATTTGGTTTCAAATCCCTATGAAGAATATAATTTCTATGACAATGATGAACACCTCTCAGTGTCATCAATAGCCAGGATTTGACATCTGCGGGACTGAACAAGATGGTTTTGTCCTTTATTATCATTTCTAAATCAGCAGGTAGGAATTCCAACACAAGATTTAAGTTCCCCTGTGTTGAGAACACATCCACTAGTTCGATCACATTGGCGTGTCTTAGCTCCTGCAAGTACTTGACTTCTCTGATGGCAGACATATCCAAACCATCTTTGAATTGGCCTGTTTTGATTTCTTTAATGGCGATGTCTCGGTCTGTTGAGATCTGTTTACCTAAGTAGACAACGGCATAGGTACCTTCACCGACCTTTTTGGCTGAATCTGGGTTAGTCTTGGTTCATAGTGGTCCAGATAATCTACTTACATTTCGTATAGTTACTAGTGGCCGTCATTCTGCGTATTGTGCATGTTTTGGGGACAGATTGAAATCTGTTGATGTTTTTGAATTTTTCAAAGTAATGAAAAATATCACCGGAGGAGCTCATCTCGTTGTTTGGCACCACAACTAGACATCCATTCATTTCGCAGAAATCTGCCCATTGTTCCAGTACAGAAGTCACAGAGTATATTATGTTACAGAGGCAACTTTTTCCTAGAGCCGCTCAAGCTTTGAAATGGTCTCGAAGAGTCACTTTCGCCAGATTCAATTCTACCATCGCACCAGCGGATTTCGAAGAAGTTCATCCAGTTTTGATCAAGAGAGGTGAGATCCTGTCCAAAGAGTTGTCTAGTCTGGAATCCTCTATGGCTGATAGTACTTCAGGATTTGACTTGGATCAACAAAAGAAGTTTTCCAGACTGTCGTCAATTGTAGAAACACTAAGAGATTACCAAGAGAAGCTGGAGTCATTCAAGGAACTACAGGCACTGTTGAGTGATGAATCATTAAAAGAAGATGCTGAACAAGAACTAGTGAGTGTTTTACCAGAACTGATACAAGTCAGCGGGAAACTAAAGACCAAGTTATTACCTCCGCATCCATTCAGTGATAAGCCATGTATTTTAGAATTAAGACCAGGTGTTGGTGGTACAGAAGCCATGATCTTTGCACTAGATATGTTCAATATGTACGTTGGTTATGCAAACATCCACAGATGGCCAGTTTCCATTATTTCGAAGTCCATGAATCAACCAGGAAATGGTATCACAGAAGCCATCATCAGTATAGATGAGCCGGGTTCATATGACCGATTGAGATTCGAATCCGGTGTTCATAGAGTCCAAAGAATTCCTGAAACTGAAAGTAAAGGGCGTACCCAAACTTCAACTGCTGCTGTGGTGGTGCTTCCACAGATGAGTGAGAAGGGTCAGGCAGAAGATGCAGATGAGAGAACATTCGCTAATGGTGAAGTCAGGATCGATGTCATGAGAGCAAGTGGGAAAGGTGGTCAGCATGTCAACACCACTGAATCAGCAGTCAGATTGACACATATCCCAACTGGTATTACCGTCTCCATGCAAGATGAAAGATCACAGCATAAGAACAAGGCAAAGGCATTCACTATTCTAAGAGCCAGAATCGCAGAGTTGGAAAGAGCCAAAGAGGAAGAACAAGAACGTACGAAGAGATCAGATCAGGTTTCCACCACTGACAGATCAGATAAGATCAGAACCTACAATTTCCCACAAAACAGAATCACAGACCACAGGTGTTCATACTCTGTTCATGACGTGGATGGGGTTATGTCTGGGGAGAAATTAGAACAGATCATCGATGAAATGGAGCAATTCGAAGCACAAACCAAATCAAAACAACTTCTGACTGAACTGGAAGCAGAAAGCAAATCCAAATAGACAAGAATATATCACAATCCTGTATATAAAATGCACATTCATAAGGCATACTACCATTCCCCCATAGTTAAGAAATCGCATTGTTGACATATTTCGCGATATTTTATGTACAAAAAAGCTTAACTATGAAAGCTCATCGAATCGCAACTAAACGAGAAGAACACGAATCGAGATGGCTGAAGGCAGTGGGACCCTCTACCGGTCCAAAAGAGCCGTCAATGTCGGCGAGTTGGAGCGCTATGTGATCACGTACAAGCCCAAACAGTCCCAGGAGCTGCTTCCGCAAGGTTCACTTTGGTTGAAAGTGAAGAATCTGGAAAGTGTAACCATGAGAGCAGCCTTCCTTCGAGGTCCATACATTCTCTATGTGGACGTGAGAACCGGGGAGTACCACCATTCCAAGGCCACTTTCATCACTGCGGACCAGCCTAAATTTGAGCCGAACTTGTCGCCTGGTCAGAGCTTCAATGTGGAGTTGTCAATGCATACCATCAAGCATGAGTATGTATGGATTGTGGATGTAGTCAGTCAGATCATTTTCAGTCCCACAACAAGCATATCTTTTGAATTGCTACTTGGATCAGATTTAGACTCCCTGGATGTCAATATTGACAAACTGGGAACGTTTGATGATCAATTGACAGTTAATAGAAAGAGTACGTTGGATTTATGGAATTTACCACTTCCCAAACCAAATAAGCAAATTCATCTAGTCATTCTAACTCATGGTTTGCACAGTAATACAGGTGCTGATATGTTCTACCTTAAGGATCAGCTGGATGCTATTGCTGCTAAGACAGGTGAGAACTTGATAGTTAGAGGGTATCATCAGAACGTGTGCAAGACAGAGAAAGGTATTCAGTTCTTAGGTACACAATTAGCTAAGTATATTGTTCAACTGTTGCAAGATGAAAACGTAACAAAGATTTCATTTGTTGGACACTCATTAGGTGGTCTGGTCCAAATTTTTGCCATCACATACATAGAGATAAAATGTCCTTGGATCTTCAAAAGAGTCAAACCGACCAACTTCATCACAATAGCATCACCTTATTTAGGTATAGTCACAGATAATCCGGCATATGTTAAAGCAGCATTGATGTTTGGTGTTGTTGGTAAGACCGGGCAAGATCTTGGTTTAGAATCCATTAATGGAGAAGAACCATTGTTGAAGAAACTTGCACAGGAGAAGTCAACGCATAAAGTTATGAAGATGTTTAAGCACAGAACACTGTACGCTAATTCAATCAATGATGGGATCGTTCCATTATATACATCAGCATTGTTATACTTGGATTGGAAAGGTCTATCCAAGATTTCACAGAACCCATCAGGTCTAACAGAAGATCACAAAGCTGGTAAGATTCCCAACTCAATTGAAGAAGAAATGGATAAGAAAGAGGATAATGATGACATGCTCACGAAAACAACAAAAAAGCTAACTAGTCCATTTGCTAAAGCCATGTCATTATGGGCACCAAATGTCCAAGGAGATCAATCCAAGTCCAAAGAAGATA
This sequence comes from Komagataea pratensis, assembly GCA_003707865.2. Classification (NCBI taxonomy): domain Eukaryota; kingdom Fungi; phylum Ascomycota; class Saccharomycetes; order Phaffomycetales; family Wickerhamomycetaceae; genus Komagataea; species Komagataea pratensis. The sequence continues at coordinate 64,389 of PPMA02000044.1, forward strand.
CCAACGAAGATGAAATATTCAGTAACAGTTTCCCAAAGACTTCGATTGTGGAATCTGCTACTTCTGTCTTAATTCCACCATTGCCATCAAACAAATACTTAATTGATCCGCAATCCCGTGATGAAGTCATTATTCATGATAAGGCATACACATTTGCTGATATTCCAGATACTCCGCAAAAGAAAAAGACCAATTCATTCATGGACAAGTTGAACAATTATGACCCGTTAGCAAAGTTCAAACAATTAGAAGAAGAGATTGCAAAGAGCTGGCATAAGGATTTGGAATGGAGGAAAGTTTTGGTCAAGTTGAGACCAGATGCTCATAATAATATATTAGTGAGAAGAAGGTTCTCTAATGCCTATGGGTGGCCAGTTATTGATCATCTAATCCAGGAGCATTTCAGTAAGTACGAGGAGGGAAAGGAGGAATCTCACGAAAGTGGTGTTGCTATTGACGAAATAGATGCTGATTTAGGGGATGATTACAAACTAAGTGATGATTATGATTGGATCCTGAATGATAACTTCCAAGATAGCATATTTGATATGGGACCAACTGGATTGATGACTAATTTTAATGAAATCTTGGATAATTATAGTAATTGGAACCTTTCTCCTGATGTGCTTATCAACAATAAATCAAAAGCTAAGATCAATGATGACCAACTTGGTGAAGAATTAGAGATCAGTAATAACTTTTCGGAAGGTTATATCCCTTGATTACAACACCCTACATAACTATGAATACCATGAATGCATTTTAACATTATATACAGTCCATCGTATCAAACATGAACTCTCAACAAGACATCCAAAATCTCACTATCACTCAACCACGACAACTCATACTCCTCTTTAAACTCACCAAATTTACCATTCTTAGCAAATTGTCTAATACCAAGGCTTTCAAAACATTGTAAATGAACATCACCATGAGTCAATCTCAAGACTTTCATAAACTCTTCAAATTTATTATATTGTGGGAAGTCAACAAAGTTTGATAATTTCAACTCACTCAACAGAAATTGGAAATCGAAGGTCAATTGATAGACACCCTGAGAATTGAAATGATTGGACTTGATAATTTTATCAATGAAGAAGTTCACGATTTGGGTGATTATGAATTGTTTAAGTTTAGTAATTTCATGAATGGGAATGATCTTTGACATGAATGCAATGGAAATGGTGACTGTTTGAATAAGGAGTGTCAATTCATTGGAAACTTTCATTCCTTCATGATCATCATGATTAGTTTTAGCATTCCATGTGTTCAAGTATTCATAGTTCTTTAGTGATTGTATAATGGTCTTTGAAAGGAATGATTCTAATAGTTTCCAGATCTTGGTTTCTAATTTATTATAGTCATTCAATATGAAATCAAACAATGATAAGGATTTTTCAGTCGAGTGTGTGTTAAAAAGTTCATTCAGTTCAATGAATAAGAATTCCTGATTCCATTGGTTTAGGTTGTTGGAGATGAATTTCAATGAACAGTAGATTCTGAAAATTCTTTCAAGCCCATTGGTTCCTGAGATGTTCAATTCGTGGGAAGAGTGGTTTGTAATGACTGACTTTGATGATCTGAATAATTCATTGAATGCGTCGTAACCTTCATCTAATCTCTTCAAGTATGATTGTAAAATAGTTAAATAAATCTTTGAAAACACTTTCAATTTGAATGTTAACAATGCCTTATTTGAATCGTAGCTAATCTTAAAGAACTTGGAAAAGTTCTTGAATGTCAAGTTCTCAATCAAGATTTTCAAATTCAATGATGATATAGTTGGTTTCAAGTGTTGGTCATTCACAGAAGTATAATCTATTTGAAACACATTCTGCTGATTTACAATATGATCAAATTGAGTGGTGTATAGTCTGATATCTCTGATCAATAATCTTTCGAATTGTTGTGGTGTGAAATTATTGAACAATCCAGGCCATAATGAATCATTCAATGGATCATAGAAGAAGTCTTCGATCAATTTGGTATCAAATTGGATTGTCTCATTGATTAGATGTGTTAATAGTTCCAATTCATCATCGTCTTCTCCCTTGGACAATAATTGAATGAATTGGTTCAACTTGATGGATACTGGTTTTACAACAGCAGTAATGAATTCAGAATGTGTGAATCTTTCATTCAATTCAGTCTTCGATAACCTCCATAATTTGACAAACTTCATCAAGTTTGTGTCCAAGTAATTGATCAGGTAACTATAGAATAATTCAGGTTTATCAATGGAATTAGTACCCTTCGATGAATTGAAATGATAATCAAATGACATTTTGAAGTTCTTAGCAAGGACATCAAAGGCCCATAATGGTTCCGTATAACTTGGATTAGTCAATGACTGTAAATTAATTAAATCTATGAAGTGCTTCTCTAATTCTGGGGAGACATTGGTTTCCTTCAACCACTTTGATTCTGAGATCAATTCATTGAATTTAGAGTATAACGGTTGTTTCAAAGTCTCAATCCTCTGAGATAATTTGGCCAATAATGAATTTTGCACTGACTCGTCATCCACGGCCAGGATATCTGCTCTGATGGACTTTAGCTCATCAAGCTCAAAAACATAGGTTGACTCTAATCTTGAGGTAATTTCACGATTGATGTTGTTCAATCTCTTAGTGTTTAGCAATTCAAGCTTTCTAACAAGTAACTCTCTAGCTCTCACTAAAGATGGGATTTTCCCGTGTGAGATAACCAACGCATCAATGGTTGCAACATCGTTATTCTTCAAAGCAACAGATAGTAAACTAGCAAGATCATGTGCTTGTGCAGTGTACTTTGAAGTATCATTGACCGAACGATGTAACTCTTCACGCTGCTGCTCCAAAGAATGGATGGTGTCGTTAATAACAAACGGGTCCAAACTGGCCATTTCCTCTGAGAACTCGTGTCAATCTGTCACAGACTTCAAACGCAAAATAACAAATTCTCTGATGTTCGTTATTGATTTCTCAAATTCTGAGCCCTGGCCAAGTGTTTTCTGGTTCGGGCACTCCGAGCAAGCGTGGATATATTTATTTGCTGCGAAATCTCTATCTTGAACTGTTACAATTTGCAGCGTCAGACTACCTAATAGACAGTTTATCAGTATGGCGGTTATTCAGAGACCAGTGCAATTACCAGAATTTGGAGAGGCCTTGAGAGAGCTCTCCGATGGTCAATTGAAGGCTGCGAAGACCGAGTTGGAGAGAGCCATTGCGAAGCTCAAACGTACCAATAACAATTTGATGAAACTCTGCGGTGATGAGCCAACACACGAGGTGGAAGACGACAGTGAGAGTGATATCGAGGACGACGACGAAGACGGCGAGTACAAGAAACAACATGAACAGGACATCCACTTGTACCGTGAGATCATTGCAGAAAACGAGGTTGTCTTGCGTAACCAGCAGCAGAGAGTGGACTTGTGCCAACAAGAGCTGGTCTACCGTGGATTGGCCAAATGATGGTCGTGACTATAATGATTATGATTATGATGATAATGCTATGATATAATGCGACGACTACGAAATACACATCACACAACAAAAGACTATACAAAGTATAAACTGTATTCCACAAGCGAACCTGTACATAGGTAGATGCCTCTCAGAAGAGAAACACGCCCCGTGCACTGGATTATATAACATGGAGGTGCACACAAGGTGCCTGATCTCCTTTCAGCCATTTGTACGCTATTGACATATGGAAGGCGATGTCCGCGATGGTATACCAAAAGTGTAGTAAAATATGTGAGGAATCAGAACAAGTAGAAATTTTTTTTTCAGTGCGAAACCTGCTGGCTTTATAGTCTGCGCCTTAAATATGGTGTGGTGCTTACCGGAAACTGTGGCGCAAACCAGTGTTGTTTTTTTTTAGGTCAGAACTCATTTTTAGCATTTTTTTGAAAAAGAATCCTCAAAGAAACCCACAAAATCACAGGAGAATAGCAGCACCCGCCACCAAAAACAGCCTGAAGCCACTATTAACCACCAGATGAACCAGCCAGACCCATCCAATTTCCCCCCAGCGCTCACACAGTACGTCAAAGTCGCCCACGCGCGTGCAGTCAGACGCAAATTCGACACTCGAATGTTCGCCAAAATGCAGCTGGAGTTGAAACAACTAATCGAAATGGCAAACACAACGAATACGCTTTGGACAAACGACTGGAGCAAGCAACTGCTACCCATTTTCGGCTACAAGGGTAAACTCGAGCTATTCTGTAACACAGCATTCGCCAAGAGAGACCAGCCCCGCAATAAGAAGGAGACCAACAAGAAGAAGAGACCAAACGGTACGGGCGATGAGAACAGTCTTGAAGAACTGATGATGTCTGAGTCCAGAAAGAAATCAAGATCCCAAAGATTCGAGAAGGAATTGTCCACGTCACCATCCACCACGCCAACTGAACCAGCCCCAACTAAAGGTCCTGTTAAAGGTACTTGCCAAGTTTTGGAGAAAGGTTACTTGAGGTTGACATCTCAACCAGATCCTTCCAAAGTCCGTCCTCTTCAGGTTTTAAAAAGGTCATTTCAATTAGTTTATAAAAAGTATTCTGAAGGAGCAAAGTATTCCTATGTTTGTGATCAATTCAAATCCATTAGACAGGATTTAAGAGTGCAATTAATTGAGAATGAATTCAGTGTTACTGTCTACGAGACCCATGCTAGAATAGCTATTGAAAACAAGGACCTAGGAGAATTTAACCAGTGTCAAACTGTCCTTAAACATTTATATCACTTACCACACATTAACAGATCTTTAAACTTCCATGAATTTTTGAGTTACAGAATAATTTACTTCATCTTAACTAGAAACTATGATCAAATCACTTTAATCAAACTAAAACTTACAGATCGTGACAAGACAAACTCATATATCCAATTTGCTCTTAAATTCTTGAAATTTCAAATCTCTAACAACTACCATCAACTTTTTCTGTTATACACAACAGCAACCTCGACCACAAAACATTTGATTGATTATTTTATTAACAATGAGAGAATTCGTGCATTATCAGTGATTTGTTATACTTATAAGATTCTGAATTTAGAATACCTTTTGGATGAGTTTAAATTTACTAATGAATCCGATTGTATGGACTTCATCAATAACAATAAATTGGATAAATTTATTGAGTTAAGAGGAGAGAATGTTTATTTGAACACTGCAGCTGCTAGACCCACGGTTTTACAATCATTGAATGAATCAAAGAAAGTTGATATCAAGGGCCAAGTATAAGGGACTTTACAAAGAGATACACATGAAGAGAATGATACATCCATATGAGAGAGTTAACGAGCGGACGGTGCTGAACAGTGTAAGTATTTTTGAATGACATGGGTGTATCATAACCTCTTTGTGTTTGTGAAGTAAATAATGAGTGAGTTGAACTAACGACAATGAGTGGATCAAAAAATGTGAAAATTTGTGCCTTTGAACAACAGTTTGGGGATGGGTTACAATCTTGAATGAATGAAAACCGTGGAGAGTATGCTGAATATAGTGTGGTTGAACGGGGAAGCAGAGATTTAATCACTCGAACTACGCAAAACAATCACTACCAAATCTTTTTTCATCAATCCTTATCAAAGAGTCACACTAACTATAAACCAACAACAAATTAACTCGCCTTTGCTACTTTGACAAATAACCAAAGCCTATATATCATCTACCATTTACCATCTATCCCTCACCACATTCCTTATTTCATTTCATTCTATTCTTTTTGGCTAACTAAAGACGGGTAATCTTGATAAGAGGATAGAATAATCACTGACGTAAACCACACCATTTTTTAACATTTTTTCGCATTGACACTATATTGACTAAATGAATCACACCCTTATGATCAATAATTAGAGACTATGAATGAATCAATACTTTCAATTGTTGTGACATTTATATAGCTTGAATTAGATGTGCTTACTCAGGGTAGAATCGGTTCGTAGTTGTCAAACATTACATGATCCTATTACGCTAGCGAATGCATTCATATCATATTGTTATAGCTTATCAGGTAATTATTCAAATGAAGGAGCCAACGCAATCAATGAGAAGTTCAATTTATTCTCATGATCAGCCAAATCGATGTATTTCTGAAATCTTTCGACTAATTTTGGTTCACCTAACAAATCTTCATTCTCTTTATCATCAGCATCCCCAAGTTCCAAGACTCCTGTTCTTCTTCCATCCAATTCATAGATTTTGTTATCTTTCTTAACGATGGCAAGGAAATGCAAGGTGATATCGTCTTCAGCATCAGGAGCTTCAGTCTGGCCAGAATTCGCAAGAGATGCGTATTGTTCTTGAAATTCATTAATCAATTCTTCGATTGTAGAAATCTCTCTGGAATTCTCTTTAAATTTGAGGATTCTTGCATCTGGTTCAAAGTTATCATTCGATAGGTTTGAGATTGCGTTTAATAAAGCGTATAAACCACACGCATTCTTGATTGTCTGTTTATACCAAATTACATCAGCTGGTGGGTTTGTATTCTTTAGGTCTTCCTCCTTTCTGAACTTCTCGTAGTTTTCGGTGATTGGGAATAGTAGGATGATGGCATGAACTGGTCTAGGTATGAATGATAACAGATCTTTATCGAATAATGAATAGACATCGACGAAGGTATGTGTCTGTTCAAGACCCAAAAAATGGGCAAACTGTGAAAATATTTCTGGATTGGATTCAAGTGGGATGACTGATTTGGACATGTTCAATTGTGCTATTTGACGGATCGTTGGATTATGGTTTTGGTGATGATTCCAGGTAATTTGCTTTCTGGACTTTGGGGAAAATGTCGACAATTATCCGAATAAGGGAATTCCTTTATTAGGTAATTTCGGCCGAAGAATGGTACCTCTTCCTTATTTCGATCAATGCTATGTTATTCAGGATCTGAAGGGGTTCCAGTTCAGATTGGTAGTTCAATTGTCTGGGTAAGTTAGTTTATCAGGGTTTGTGAATCTGGAGCTTGTCTTCCTTTGTTTTAGGAAGAGGTACCTCAACTGAAAGAATCTAGATCAATGTTATACGGAATTACACCTACCTGGTCTTCCGGAACTGGGTCCCAATTTTAGTAACAGATCAAATCCATAGACTTGCACAGTACCTTGCTGAGTAATAGTACCATCACATCTTCTGTGTTCTGTATTTGGCCAAATTTGAGGTTTTTTAACCAGGGTAAAGAACGTTTTTCCTAATTGGGTACCAGTTTCTGATCCTAGTTCCAGCAATATCACCAATTTCTTGAAGTCACCTAATAGAAGAAGAAGCTTAGGCGGCTCATCTGTCAATAATGGACAGGGCTCCAATAGGTTCATTCTCTCAAATCCTGGTTTCAAGAGGAAATCATCAGCCATATCAACCAGAAGTTCCATTACAAGTACAACACCATCACAGAAGGAATGTCACTCAGTTGAAGATACACTTGTAGCAGATGAAGAATTCAAGGATTTCTCAATTCCTGAAAAAAGAACCTCGTATTATTCACAATCAATTGAGAATTCAACTGTGAGAAATCAGCAAGTTCGATAGCATCAAGACACTCCTCAACATCAAGCTCGATACCGAAAAACATCATTCCAATTGATAACAGATCATCTTCAGGATACTCTACACCGAGCAGAAACTCTCCAAAGATTTGCCAACCGAGAACCTATAACGTCTTCAGCCAAAGAAGCACGAGTACAGGAACCCTTAATGACATTGTCTCAAGAAGTGATTCGCGTTTGAACATATACAAGACCAGATCCATCCCAATCAACAAATCCACTAAATCAATACCCAGCAACAGATCCAATAGGGTCACTTTCCAGTAGTTCAGATCTTACGGGAACTCCGTTAGGATACTCCATTGGATAAACCAGTGTTCCCGACAATTACGGCACCACCACGCCAATCAGACCGGTCTCTCCATCAACAGATGGGGTCAATTTCCAACAAGGATCACCTACCGAAATGGTAATAACAGAGAATGAAATCCTGGAAACTTATTCCCAATTGTAACACTGGGTCTTATGTATATCGGGAAATGGTACGGGCACTGTATTATTGCGATATTTTGTGCACATGGTACCTAAATAGAACTTTCTTCTTCAGTTGCCACTCAGAATTGGCAAGAGACTACTCAATTCTGTTCAAAAAGTGCTTTTAAAGATGGGGAAAGTTGAGAAATACATCAAGTTGAACTCAGGATACAGCATTCCTACCGTGGCTTTGGGAACATGGAAACTATCCGGCACTGAGGCATCTAGCATCGTTTACACTGCTTTAAAGAAGGGATACAGACATTTCGACAGTGCTATTCTTTATGGTAATGAAAAGTTAGTTGGTGAAGGGATTGCTAAATGGTTGAAAGAAGACCCATCAAAGAACAAGAGAGAGGATGTGTTTTATACTTCCAAGTTATGGACTTTCAATACGTATGATCAAGCCAAGCATGAGATTACGAAGGCACTTGATGCAGTGGAAGGTAATTTAGGATACATTGACTTACTGTTGTTACATTCACCGATGGCCGGACCTCTTGGTAGATTGGAAGCATGGGATGCGTTACAAGAAACAGTTGAGGCTGGAAAGGTTAGAAGTATCGGTGTTAGTTCCTGGGGTGAGCATCATTTAATGCAATTGTACGAGTGGGAAGGATATAAGATTAAGCCGGCAGTCAATCAAATTGAGATCACGCCCTGGATCATGAGACAAGAATTGGCTGATTATTGTAAGAGCGAAGGGATTGCTGTTGAGGCTTATTCTCCATTGGCTCATGGTGGTAGATTGAGTGATCCAACTGTTCAGAGAATCGCAAAGAAATATGGTGTTTCTGGTGCACAGGTCTTGATTCGTTGGAGTTTGGAGAAGGGATATATTCCATTACCAAAGACTTCTAACGTTAATCGTCTATCTGGCAATTTGGATGTTTATGATTTTGAATTAACTCCTGAAGAAGTTGATGAGATCAGTCATCCTGAGTCTCATGATGCTACCGATTGGGATGTCACTGATGTTGAATAAGCATGTTTACAGATGTATTAGTCTATTTATTATATGTAGTGATAAATAGGATGCCCATAAATAGAATGAGTTCAGCCATAAATATGATGAAACCCTTCATCTGTGTATGAAAACCCTTTGAATGGGTTGTTGTCTGATTTTGAGTCATTTTGTTTGATATCGAGACCAGCTCTTGTGTTTGGAGAACCAACCGGTGTGATTTCTAAGTTGGTGAATTCTGAATCAAAATTCTCAGCAAGTATTGGATCTGTAATCACTGGAACAATAGGTGGTTCAAAATCACGATTTGCTATCTTTTCCCAATCAATCTTTCTGAAAAATGCATGATTTTTCAATTTAACGAAACTAATCAATCTCTTATCTGGATTCTTCTTTAGTAAACGTAATAATAAGTCTTTGGCCTCTTTGGATAAATAAAATGGTATCTTCAGTTTGTTAGCAATGATCTTATCCATTATCCTCTTATTATTATTACCTGTGAATGGAGGAGCACCAGTCAACATATCGAACATAACACATCCCAAAGACCAGAAATCAACAGCATAATCATATGGGATATCCTGGAGAATCTCAGGGGCCATGTATTCTGGAGTGCCAATCAATGAAGTACATAGCTCATCATCATTCAAACCAACTTTACTTAATCCAAAATCAGTCAAGACTAAATAGCCTTGAGTATCCAATAAACAATTCTCTGGTTTCAAATCTCTATAGACTATACCAATTTTGTGTAAATGCTCTAAACCCAAGATCATTTGTGCAAGATAGACGGCAGCGTTGGTCTCACTAAGGAACTTCTCTATTTGTAAATGTTGGAATAACTCACCACCTTCCAGATATTCTAGGATCAAATATAGTTTTGAATCGTCTTGAAACGCATAATAAAGTTTGACAATAGATGGATGATTGACTAGTCCCAAAATAGACTTCTCATTCATGGTTCTCTCAACTGTTTTAGATTGAATAATGATAGATGCTTTCTTCAACTGCTTCTGGGCAAACAACTGACCAGTTTTCTTTTCACGAACAAGCAACACTTTACCGTATGATCCAATTCCTAGTACTTTGATAGGTTCAAAGTCAGATGGTCTTGGTTTTCCCAATACTGTCTTCTCTCGATCTGGCACTTGTAAATGAACATCATCTTTAAAACTCAAACTTATATAGGAGTGATCAATACCGAATTCAACAGACGCACCCAGCCTATGACCTGGGGTGTTTCTATTTGATGCTGAACTCTTGCGTCTTCGAAAATGTGATGGAATGTCTAGTGACTCGCTGATGGTGAACTTCTGTTGGAAGTCATTGAGAAGCTCCTGCTCCGTTGCATCTTCGTCCAGTGCGAAAACCGACATTTTTGGGATAATTGTGAGTCTGGGTAGTCAAGATATTCTCCTTCCAATTTTTGATCCTGATAATTGATTCCTTTCAACTCAGGCTCTTCAAGCAGGACACGTAAGAAAGATTCAACGTTTCTGATTTCACCAAAAAGAAAAAAGACAATTTGACACAAAATTTCAACACTCCTAACCACTGTTCATGACAGGCGATTGTATGTGCTGTGCACCTTTTAAGTGATAGTGGTGTTGGATAGTCTACATTATGGGCAACAGTTCCTCACTACAATTAGAAAAGAAACAATCAAACTATGAAAGTTCCTCTGACAGAAACGAAGAAAAAGGTGCCTTAACAAGTGGATCCACATCACCAGATTCAATCATTTTTGAAGTGCCCGACTCCGTGACCTTCCACTATTAAGTTTCCGCGGCCCGACGTTGAGGCGCTACTCAAACCAGAGACGTTTCATGAATCAGTGCCTTCTGTCCCAATTGTTACTCATGCCCCCCCCCCCCCTTGCAGATGGTTGAGATCGCATGGCGGAATCGGTAACTGAACAGCAAAACTGGAGATTTATAGCTCCAAACCTGTCTCAGAATTCGTTTACCGTCATATAAAACCTCCTGAGAATTCTAACAGCTATCTGATGATACATTTCATTAAGCATATCCAAATTTCTTGTTTCCTGGTGATTTTGCGGATTTCCAATTCGTCCCCCAGCTCATAATTTTTGGTGACGATTTGGTAATTTTCAAACGCTCCTAACGCGAAATTGGTGTCTGCACGAGGTACTGTTAGGACCATAAATGTGCTAGGATTGGGAGAAGCGTTGGATCAGGTGAAGGTCATACGACAGTCTTGAACTGTGGAAATTCCAAGATCTGCACCACTATGCTCTAACAATTTTGAAAAATCTACTGATGGTTTCGATAATTCAGATCACACAAGTACTGACAACAATATAAACACCTACTCTGCTGCAACACTGCTAGTTATCACCTCCATGATCTGCCTACCCACAGACATACCCTTCATGAATCATAATCCCTCCTGGTCCTCAACTCACTTTTGCGGTGCAAAGTTCGAACCCTCCTCGGTTATTACAGAAATTTAAGCTTATTTCATAGTTCCGGTGCCATGTAGATCTCTTGAGGTTCCTGTCACTCTATTGGATGGAGGAAAAAAGGGTGCACAACTCAAAGGTATCTTCTCGAGGCTATTGTACCATCCAGCCAATGGGAAGTGGCGTATACGGTGTCAGAGTCCAGTGTTGAGCAGAAAACGATGACTACAAGCAGGTTAGATAACCATTTGATGTCTCTGAGGTCGGCCGAGACTTTTCTAGTACCTGCGTATCTGAAGGGAAAAAGCTTGTCTTGAAAATGTTTGTTTCGGGTGCTTTGAACTTTCTCTGCGTTTGCGCTGTCGTGAGTGTGTTTCCTTGGCTTGTGGACTTGTTTGAATGGTGGTTTTAGTGGTAACTGGTTTTAGCGGTTTAGTTTTCAGCACCCTGTATGATCTAACGTAATCGAAAGACCCTGTCGGTTTCCACTTTTCCTGTAATTCAGTCGTTATTTCTTTCATCAGTGCTCACCTCTGAACAGTGCAGATCTCCCATTTTTGGGTCATGTGCATATTCAATCACGACTGTACCAATTCGAATTATCTTTTTGATCAACTTTGAAACTGATGGCAACATCTAGATCTTTGATTTCTTAGATCCACACAACGAGTATATATATTTGAGTCATTATCCTACTATTTTGCATATATTATTAGGTTCTTTTGAAATCAACCCACTATTTTTTCAGTTTTGAACCTCAAATATGAAATTCACTTCTACCTTGGGGCTCCTTCTTGTTCTCCTCTCATCTGTTGGTGCTTACACGTTGGAGAAGACCCAAAAGTATGGTGATCCGGGTACTTTGATCACATACTCAAGTTACTATTATCTAACTACTGATCTTAAGGCCAAGTTCGGTTGTGATATGGATAAGAAAAGGTCTGGTTACTTCTTTGATAGTTCATGCGCTTATCATCCTGCTGTCGGCACTGTGTTGATTTCTTCTGCTAATAAGTATGGTGAATACTCAAAACAATTCAATGCCTGTGTTAAAAGTATAAGACACAAATGTTTTGAAACTTCAGAATATGAATGGAAATTGGAAGACTTATACAAGAGTTATCAAAATGCAACAAGCTATGTTGTCCAGCTTGATCTAAATACTAATTATACTGGACATGTCTTTTATGAGCCTGTCAATCTAACTGCTGAGATGATTGACAACCGTTACAAGTATTACTACAATAATTATTATAACTTTGATTCTATTTCAATGTATGCTGGTATGTTCTACTTATTCTTTGTGTTGGTCTTCTTGATCCATGGTATTGCTAACTTGATGATCAGATTTGGTGCACATACTAAATTCAACCATAAATTTATTATACCCTACAGATCCAAAGTTTCCATTCCAGCTTTATTCAACGAAAAACACACCGAAGAATCGGTCACTTTGAGGATATTCTCCACTTTGGTTCCAACAAGATTAGAAACTATTGTCATATTCTTCTTCACTTGTCTAAACCTTCTATTGGTTACTATCCATTATGACTTCACCTCCACTGTTGTAACCAGAAAATTACAATTCTACAGATATGTCGCTAACAGAACAGGTCTGTTGTCATTTGGTTTGATCCCTTTATTGATTATTTTTAGCGGTCGTAATAACCTGTTGATTTTGTTAACAGGCATCCCATACACTTCCTTCATATTCTATCATAAATGGGTTGCACGTTTCATGTTCATCCATGCTGTCATTCATAGTGCATTCTGGACCGGGTATGGTATTGAATATAATTATCTATCAGAATACGCAAAGGAAGCATATTGGAGATGGGGTATCTGTGCTACTATTATTGGTGGGTTGTTGTGTTTTCAAGCCTTCCATATGTTCAGAAAGATGTCCTATGAAGTCTTCTTCTGTCTTCATGTTGTTTTAGCTGTCTTGTTCATTGTTGGTTGCTTCTATCATTGTGTTGAAATTGGGTTCTTGGAGTGGATTTATATCTCTTGTGCAGTTTGGGTTTTTGATAGAATTACCAGATTTGTGAGAATTTTCCTATTTGGTATCAGGGATGCTGACATTACATACATTAATGATGGAACTTTTAGAATGTCTGCCAAACACAACAGATTCTTTGATCCATTTCCAGGTGCTTATGCCTCCATCTATTTCATGACACCCTTTACAATTTTGGCAGTCGCATCCGTTCACGATTATGAAATCAGTTCGTGAGGATGATGCTATCGTATGTTACATCAAGGTCAAAGACGGTATCACTAAGTCCATTTTCAAACAACTAGAGAAATGTCCAGATATGACCAAGAAGATCAAAGTATGTGTTGAAGGTCCTTATGGTCATAGATCCCCTGTTGAGAAATACGACAGTGTCTTGTTGTTAGGTGGTGGTAACGGTATCCCAGGTCTGTTCTCACATGCATTAGATCTAGAGAAACATGGTTTAGCTGCAACAAAGAGAGTTCAATTGGTTTGGTCGATCAGAAATCCAGAAAGTTTATGTTGGTTCCAGGATGAATTGAAACAGCTTGCACAAAGTAACGTCCAAGTTGATGTCTATATAACTGGTATCTCCTCCTTGCACCTTGAAGAGAAACAATCAGGCACAGAGTGTTCATCTGACAAGAATGACGAGAAAGTTTCGTTTTCAAGCAGGTTATCTTCGCCAGAAACAATCATATCTACCTTATCTTCCTTTATCAATTTCCATCATCAAAGACCAGATGTCGAACAACTGATCAAGACGGAAATGTTGCAAGAAACCGGTCCTAATGTTGCGGTTGTCTCCTGTGGTCCTCCAAAGATGGTTGATCTGGCCAGAAAATCAGTTGTTGCTCATTTAGTTGAAGCTAAGGGAAGAGTTGACTTGTATGAAGAGTTGCAGATCTGGTAGATTATGTGCCTTCAATCTTTATTTATCCTGTGAAAGATGTTACTTTTTTGAAGAGACCCAGTTAGCTGTCATATATACTGTACCACGAATATATATTATAATTCAAATACATGTGAATAGAAAACAACTGGTCCATCCTCCTCTCAATCAAGATAGTCAAAAACGGAACTTCAGTACAATAAGGTGTCGAAATTCCCCCGGAATATGTCAAACACTCAATTCCGGGATCAAACTTTTGAAATCCGGTGGAGAGCGAATCATATTAAAACAATAACAAATCATATCTGAGTCCTGACTCACTTTCCAGCGCCTGAAACTGTACCTACTGGCCATTTTGAGCTTTTAGAAGTGGTCTGATTGTTCTCTGAAGGGTAGAAAGCGTACGTACGGTAAGACCCACGGGATTCTGCGACATTCTCGGTGCAAACTTTTTACACAGCGAAAAGGAATGATAATAATATAACACTACATCAATGAATCAATTCACTGCCCAGAACAATGCCCTGCAGGTCGAGGATAAAATACCCAAGAGGAAATACTCCAGAAATGGGTGTGTCGAGTGCAAGAAGAGAAGAATGAAATGTGATGAAACAAAACCGAAATGTTGGCAATGTGACCGTTTGAATAGAGACTGCCAATACATTCTAAATCCCAAAAACAAGAAAAGAAGGCCAAGAACCGCAAAGAGGGCGACTGGTGCGACCAATAATGGTGCTAATTCGGATAGATTAATGAGCAGATCTCCTCTGAGTCAAAATTCGCTGGATCAGTCACTCACAGGGGATGAACTATCTGGTAATTCAGATTTCAGTTTCTCAGATGCAAACTTATTATTCAACGATCTGAACGATTTGGTGAACTTGAGATTAGAAGAGGCGCTTACGCCAGTCGTGAAGTCATATATTGAGGCAGGAAGTGATCCTTTCAGTACGGCACTTGATGAATCTCAGTATTTACCAAACACAACCGATATGAATGAAATTATTTTCAATAATCCAATATCAAATTTCAATCTTGGTGACCCTCATAATCGTTATATTCAAAGGTTTTATAATGAGTTTTGTGACTTGGTATGTCCCTTTGTTCCAAATGTTGGGTCTAATCCATTACGTGATGTGTTGTTGCATTATGCTAAAAGAGAACCGTATTTGATGTATGCTATTTTGGCATGCGGTGCTCAGTCACTGCATCAAAGAACTTGCTCTATCCAGGATGATCAGGCATATTGTTCATATTTATCATCATGTTTGAACATCTTGGGTGAATATTTCGAGTATGAGAGTTCGTTATCTTTGAATGTTGAACCGATGTTATTGACAATCTTGCTGTTGATCAGTGATTGTGCATCAAGTAAGAATCTAAGATGGAGAACACATTTGAAAGGTGCAAAGGAGTTATTGAAGAAAACCACATTGCAATCAGACACGTTGAATTTCTGTAAAAATTGGTTAATTACATATGAAGTGCTGGCAGGTATCACAAATCCGTTTGGTGGTATTCTACAGGTTGATGAAAATGAGTTAAACAATTTCATAAATAATGATGAACTATACATAATATCATTGAAACGTTTGAATATGCTGGATATCAATGGATTTAATTACATTTCTGGTCATATGATTCAACTAGATTTGATTTTCCGAGATATCATCAACATTTTGAATAAGATAAGGAGAGGGAAACAAAACAGTCAAATTGCAAAGAATCAATCACATTTGGACCCAGCCATCAAACTGAAAGTTGTTTCATTTGATGAGCTTAATGGATTGGTTTGCAGACTTGCTGAGTGTGAAAAAATGTTTGTTATTGATAAAACTGGTATCATTACTGAATCTAACTTGAATCATCCTTCCCATAATGCATTAGTTAAGAATTTTAAACACATTGACACTATCCAGTTATCTAATGGGGAAAGCACCACCTACAGTTGGTTTGATATTGCGCATCAAGCCCATATTATCGTTGCCAGACTAACAATAATGACAAAGATTTTAGAGTTGTCAGTGAACAATATCCTTGTTCAAGATCTTGTCAAGAAGGGTTTAAGTTTTTTGTCATTTTTGGACTTCATTGATATGGACAACTATAGGAACAATTGCCCTACACATCTACATATCATGATTGATATTTTAGGAAGATGTTGTGTTTATGAAGAAGATCAGAAATTGGCAGAGAAGTTTTTAAGATTCCTGAAGAGCACAGGTCTAGCTAGTGCTGATCATAATTTGGAAAAGCTACAAAAGATTTGGAATAATACCAATACTAGTGATGATGAAGAAGATATTCTGACCTGGTAGGTGGTTCATTTAGAGTTTACAATAGATTGATTTTTGTATACAGAATTGTATTATTCTTGTTTATTATATTAGGGTATGTGTATTAATGTGAGACGACTACCTCTAAAGCATAACAACACCGACCTTACTCAAGTTTGATGGATCAGTATGGTTCTTATCGTCCAAACCACCTGAGATAAACTTAGCTTTATAGTTGAATAAATAATAATTCAAGATACCATCACCTTCACCAAATTTCAAGTCTTGCAAGAACAAATTGTTATCTTGACATGTAACAGCATTGAAAACATCAACACCGAGACTCTTTGCAATGATTAATGCATCAGCGATCAAATCTGTCAATCTCTTCTTCAGTAATTGGTTTCCATTAACTTCGTCAGTTTCATTGAATGCAGCATCAGAAGCATAGTAGAATAAGTACGCAATTCCTAATTCATCATGGCTTGGGTTATTTAAAATGGTGAATGGTAATAAGTAGAAACTGAAGAAATCAGTGATCTTACCAGTTTCTTCATCTTCAACAACGAACGTGTGGACAACTTTCTTCTCATCTTTCAAGTCTTGGTTACCTAATAACAAATGCTTCAATTCAGGTTTTGTGAAATCTTGAACTAATTCATAACGTTCTTGGTATTTAGACAATAAAGCGAAAACTTGTTCAAAATCTTCGTCCTTGACTCTTCTCAAGTTTTTCAATTTACCTTGGTTTCTCAGGGTATATTTAGCAATCATCTGAGTCTTCGTGACGTTATCTGGTAAGTAACTAAATCCAACATCATGAAGTTTACCCCAATTTATTGGACGATGGTTATAACGGCAAACGGAGACTGGACTTGGTAAGACAACACCAGCAGTGTATAAAGCTTGGAAGATTCCTTGTAAGTTAACTCTTCTGGTAACTTCCTTAATCAAGATAGGTGCTAATCTCTTAGATCTCAATTTCTTATGAACACAAATGAAATTGATTTCGACAGACTTTATAGTCTTATCACGGACTCTCAAATCAGCGGGAGTACCAGCAATGAAACCAATCAATCTACCACTTGACTTAACTCTGACACCGACGTGCCAGTCTCTGCGGTAACCTGGTGGTTTCAAAGCCCAGTCCAAGAACTCTGAAGAATATTTGAATCGGAAAGTGGAATCAGCATCTTCGACATAATTTTCATATAACAGTTTGAACACTTCATCACGATCACTGGTGTTATTCAAATCCAAATCAGCCCATTCAAAATCACCGAGTAATGGCAATGAAGTGGTGCTTATATCAGCAACGGTTTTGGATTCAATTGGACCTTCCTCAGTGACTTCTTCATTAAATTTAGGCACTGGTTGGGTCTTCCAGAACTTGTAATCATCCATAGTTTTCTGTTGTTCTGCGTCCAGCTGACCACCTTCAGCAAGCTTTCTGAGGAGCTCCTCAATAGTTTTATTTGACATCTATAAGAATCAGATGTGGCTTTCCCAACAATGACAAACACAACAAAATTATCTGTTGGACATGTAAAGTAACTAATAGTCAACTTTTGTTGACGATCAGAATTTCCAAATCAGGAAGTGTTAGAAAGCACCGACGTTCTGTTGCGCTTACCGAGAATTTGACTTCTGAATTAAAATTTTTTTTGAAATATGCGATGAGGTATAAAGAGATTTTGATAAAGGCAGGAAACTAGCAGAGAAAGTCATAGTTCAAATGCTTTCCGCCACTACTTGGGTCCCAAGAGGGTTCGCAAGTGAATTTCCAGAAAAGTACGAATTGGATGACGATGAAATGGAAAGAATCACCAAATTGGCACAATTGGAGATCAATGATGCCAAAGAAACCATCAAATCTTTAGGAGGTGAAGATGCCGACGAAGACGAAGACGAAGACGAAGACATTGAAGAAGATAAAGCTGAATCTAGTGCCGGTGGGGTCAAAGAGCAACTAGAGGTTGATGATGACTTGAAAGAATACGACTTGGAACATTACGATGACGATGAAACTGAAGGTGTCATGGCCAGTATCCCAGGTTTAACAAATGATGTTGAATTCCATGAAGGTGATGAAGAAAACGATCCATATATCTCTTTACCAACGGAAGAAGATGTGCTCGAGGACAAGCAAGAATATCAAATCTATCCAACTGATAACTTAATCTTAGCCACCAGAACTGAAGATGATGTCTCATACTTAGATGTCTACGTCTATGATGATGGTGCTGGTGCTCCAGAAGGTGCCGAAGAAGAAGAAGGTGACAAAGCGGATCCGGATGTTGCTAAAGGTTTCCAAAGAGAAAGCTCCCTATATATTCATCATGATCTGATGTTACCAGCTTTCCCATTATGTGTTGAATGGATTAACTACAGACCAAACAGACAAGTTGAAGAAGGTGATAACAATGTTGGTAACTTTGCTGCTATTGGTTCCTTCGATCCACAAATTGAAATCTGGAACTTGGATTGTGTTGACAAAGCATACCCAGATGTCATTCTTGGTGAACCATCAAACAATTCTATGCAATCATTAAAAGCTAAAAAGAACAAAAAGAAATCAAAGAGTCAACATGTCACTACCCATCACACTGATGCTGTCTTATCCTTATCACATAACCAATTTCATAGAAATGTTCTTGCATCTACTTCAGCTGATCACACTGTTAAGTTATGGGATTTAAATACTGCCACTGCTGTTCGTTCCGTTAACACTATCCACTCAGGTAAACATGTCTCGTCGTCACAATGGCATCCAACTGAAGGTACTGTCTTATTGACTGGTGGTTACGATAGTCGTGTTGCTATCAGTGATGTTAGAATTGAAGATTCATCTAAATTATCTAAATACTGGAAGATTGACGGCTCACAAGATATTGAAAGTGTCAGTTGGAACACTGGTGAACAATTTTTAGCCGGTACTGATCAAGGTAACATCTATGCGTTTGATATCAGAAACCAAGATAAACCATTATGGACTTTACAAGCTCATGATGCCGGTATTTCATCATTGCAAGTCAATAAATTCATGCCTGATTTAATGGTTACTTCAGCCATGGGTGAAAAACTAATTAAACTTTGGAAGATTCCAAATGGTCCAGATGATGCTAAGAAGGGTCCATCAATGGCCTTTTCAAGAGATTTCGGTGTTGGTAATGTTTTGGCTACTGGATTTGCTCCAAATGTTGAAATTGCAGGTAATTTAGTCGTCGGTGGTGTTAACAAGGGTATGAAATTATTCGACGTTTTCTCAAACAGGGGTGTCAGAAACACATTCAAGGACTCATTAAGAGCATTACAGAAACAAGCAAGAGAAGAAGCAAGAGAAGCTGGTAGAGCGTCAAGATTTGCTAGAAAATATCAAGCTGAAACAAAAGAAGCCGTTTTACAAGTTGAAAGTGCAGGTGAGGAAGAAACTGATGACGAAGATGATGATGAAATGGATGAGTAAATCAACAGGATAAACAAAAGTCATGTACAATAGTAAACATATAATTAGAAAAGTATTTAATTGTAGATACTACAGAGGTAATTAGACCCAGACTTATATGCTATTAAAACATAGGTTATATAGTAAACAAAGGCATTGATGTAAACTGAAACCAAAATAAACTAACCAAATGTACAAAAAATGAGAAAAAAAGATCGTTGGAACAGGAGGTAATAATGAAAATAATAAATTTTATACATATAAAAATAATCTAATGATACAATGATATAAGAGACTAAAGGCTTTAGTTCTTTGACTTCTTCTTCTTCTTTGGAGATTCAGCATCTTCTGACTTTCTCTTTTTGTCTTTCTTTTCTTTCTTCTCTTTCTTTTCTTTCTTTTCCTTCTTCTCTTTCTTTTCCTTCTTCTCTTTCTTTTCCTTCTTTTCCTTCTTTTCTTCCTTGACTTCTTCTTCATCATCACTTTCATCAGCATCTGGAACTTCGACATCTAAGTCTTTGTTGTATAAAGATAAAGCTTCTTCAATGGCGTCAGCGTTCTTCATGGTTGGAGCACCGGTGTCGTAGAAGTTCAATCTTTGTTCAACTTGTTTCTTTAAGATTTGACCGAAAGCATTGGTTGGTTCATCAGAGTAGTTATCAATTCTTGAAGCAATGGAACATTTGTTAGCCAAGTATCTTGAGATTCTACCTTTGTTTTTAGCAGAAGCTTTACCAATGAATGAAGAGTGGTAGATCAAACCATATTTAGGAGTGTTACCTTTAGTTTTCAAAGCTCTGAAAAGAGCTTTTTCAGCACCTAAAATTTGAACAGTGGAAGCAGCTTGTTTAGACAAGTTAGTTAAAGAACCAGCATGGGAAATCAATCTAGCACCAATAACTTCACCAATCAATTCTGATAAATTTGGAGCAACAGTGTGCATTTTGTCAGTCAAGTAATTGTATAAAGATCTTCTGTAATCAGCTAAAGAGACAACTCTCTTAGCAAAGACTAATAAGTTATCGAAATCTTGCTCAGAGATATCTTGACCCATGGAAATCATAGCATTTTCAATAACGGTTTGAGCTAAACCGGAATCATTGTTCAATAAGGCAGTTAAGTCATGTAATTTTTCTTCGTTTAATGAAGCTTTATCTTGAATGAATAAAGTTAATCTAGCAAACTGGTAGTTATCTGGGACCAATTTAGCTAATTCAGGGAAATGCCATCCGTACCATTCCTTAACTCTCATGGAGAAAGTGTTAATATCTTTATCTAATTGATCCAATAAGGCAATAGCTTGGATAATGTGGTTATCGTTCTTTTGGACTGAAAATTTAACTTTAGCTCTTGAGTAAGCATGACCTAAACCTAATTGGGCTCTTTCAATATCACCTTGTTGTAAACCTTTCAACAATTTGTCACCATGTTGTCTGACACCTCTTAACAAATCTTGGACTAAATCATTTGCAAGACAATCTATGAATGGGAAAATTTCTTTGATGGATGGACCTAAATTTTTATCAGAGATACCTAAAGTGACTTGTTTCTTTTTTTCAGCCTTTGGGATGTTTAATTCCAATACAGTCTTCAAATATTCAGAGACTAAACCCTCAGAGACTTCATTGGCGTTCTCCAAAGCTTGAGCGGCGCCTTTGAATGGGGCAAAAGAAACTAATTCAACCAACTTGGAAAAAGTACCTAAATCATTGATTTGTTCTTGGACCTCTTTGAGTTTGGCACCGATGTTGTCTTGTTGGAGCTTGACCTTGAAGACTGCGTAACCAGTGGCTTCTTCGAAAAGCAAGTAGTCGATAGGAGCAGACATGTTTGGTGTGATGAGCTTCGAGAGTCAGACTTGTACTTAACTAGAAGAGATTTTTTTTCATTTTTCATAGAGGAATAAATTTTTTCAAAAGAGTTAAAAATTTTAGAGCGGTTACCCGCCGAGATGAGCTTCCAGATCAAGTAATTTTCCCAATAGAGAAATGGTTGATCAGCACTGTGCTTCTATCACGTGCAGATATTTTATGGGTAGCGCTATTAATATTATTGGCTTATCAGTTGTGTCTTCTGCCACTTGAAACTCCACAGTTCCAACTATTAGTCACACAGAACACTATCAACACACCAGAAACACACCCATGAGATCCCCAAAGTCGTCCAAGGCATCGCCAAAGATTTTCAAGCCGCAGCTGTCTCCTTCGAAGAACCAGTCTCTGTCTACTTCTCCCACAAATGCCAGCTTCCAATGCTTCAAGAAACACCTCCACTTAAACCAGGCCAAAGCAACCACAAAACCAGACCAACCTACCACCCAGCTAAGGAGACACTCCCTTTTCAGCTCATCGGACTCACCAAGTGCGAGACGTCGCTCTTTCCTCTCTGCCTCCATGATTAGCAACGAGGACTACGTCGTTTATGAGTTTGACAGCTCCCGGTACGGTTATAGCAACGCTAACTGTCCTGTCCACGGATACAATAATGAAGAATACGACGATGATGAGGATGAAGAAGTTGATGAAGAAGGTAATTACGTCTATGATGAGGCTTCAAGCGATACCAATCAGAAGAAATGCACTTGCTCTTGCTCCCTTGTTCCCCGTTTTTCAGTGACACTAAACGAAAGTCAAGGTTTTAATTGGAATCAGGATTTGTTTGCAAGCAGATACCAACAAGAAAGAAGTATGATGTGCTTTA
The DNA here is from genome assembly GCA_003707865.2 of Komagataea pratensis. Classification (NCBI taxonomy): domain Eukaryota; kingdom Fungi; phylum Ascomycota; class Saccharomycetes; order Phaffomycetales; family Wickerhamomycetaceae; genus Komagataea; species Komagataea pratensis. The sequence goes on from PPMA02000044.1 coordinate 87,111, forward strand.
ATGATGCTATTGATGATAATGAGAGTGGAGAAAAATCTCGAATCCTACCGAGAAATAGAATCTACTCGTATTCTATGAGTCATGAACAGGGTGTCATAAATAAAGTTGATGTTATAGACATCATATTAGATGAAGAAGATAATGTTCTGTCGCGATGTAATGGTTGAGTTGATGAATTGCTTAGTGGTCCTGTCTATAGTTTGCTTGTTGGTTCCCTTTTAGGTTGGTGTTTTTCGTAGGTTTTGAGGTTTTTAGGTTAATGGAATAGGTTTTCTACTCAAAATTGTAGTTTTTGTTGATTAATTGATCTCCCTATAAATATAAGGCAAAGTTGTTGACATTTTTACCAACACCAATCAATTTCTCAACTTCGTTAACGAACTTATTGTCCAATGAAAACTTCTTGATTAACCAGAATGAAACTTCTCTGACAGAATCCAGATTGATCTTTTCAAAACCTGGAACGCCTTCACTTTGTAAAACAATAACACTTGCCTTCAACGCTTCCTTGTATATTATTTTTTCTTGTGATAATATAGCTGCAGAAATGCCTGTGATGTAAAATGGAGGAACCACTTCTTGAAATGGTAATTTCTCAAATTCTGTGACATTGTTACTCAATTTACCAACACTAAGACCAAATGGCAAACTCCCTGGGGTCAATGATAAAATTTCGGTAATTTGAGCTTTCTGAAGTGCTTTCAACGCTTCAGCAGCAATCAAATTATAGTTAATGGCCTGCTCATCATGATAATTCTCCAACGCGATAACATTCAATCCTTCAGAAATCTTCCAGATATCAATCGTTGAAGTCAAAACACGTTCACCAATGTCTTCCCCATCTTCTTTCACTTTATATAACTGTTCATCCTCCACAAACTCCTCATCAACGCCAAATCCAGTACCAATATCACTGCTCCAGACTTCAACATGACCAACCACGCTTGACTCCTCTGAGGTCTTCTGTTTCAACAACGCATCCAAAACGGCCCTCAATGTAAACGGAAGAACCAATAATGAACCCTCTATACTGTCTTGTTTCAAACCAACAACTCTAACAACCGGTAATGGACTGACCTTTGAAGATAGTGGTAAATCATTCAAGATGTGACGAGGTTGAGTTCCAATTGCATCCCACGGTCTAAACACCATTGTTTCCTTTTGATATGAATAAAGCTATTGACGTAAATGCAACCTATATATCAGACGCTATGAGTAACTAAATACGTGGGTCTGTACGCACCAGCTGCAATTGCAATATATAATATAATATGATTGATCAATTAATAACTTCAATCGAGAAGTATAGATTACAACTACTGACTGATTTTGCCATTCGACAAGTACTGCTGCCCTTACCGATTTACTTACCTAATCAAACCGTCGGTACTTTATAATTTGGCCGTCGGTTTAGAAATTTCAAAAATGGCGGTTTTCTGTTGATGAATTTTAAAAACCAAGTCTTACCAAAACATCAGTTTAAAATGTTTTTAATGACTGAAAATGGTATCTTCAGGATATTGCCGATGATGTGACGTTTAAGTTTACTTTTTGAAAGATTTGAGAGGGCATTTACTTGTTAAACCATGTATTCAATTTATCAAGAAAGTTGTGAGCACTGGTAACTGTGTCTCCTACCGGATCAAAAATCACGATCTACCGCACGTACATAGATGTTGGCTTGGATGCCCACATCCAGGTAGATAGTAGACTAGCATGGACTAGTTCCTGTACTTCTCTCCCAAGAAGATTCTATTGGAACAGCTATTTCTGAGACTCCTGATGGAATTTGATTTGAAAACTCTGGAGTATTCCGTGAACAGCGACACCAAGAAAGTAAAACACCCTTATTTTTTAGTTTCAAGGTGCCATATCTGCAGCTACAGCTCCTTCGATAGAATAATAGAAATGATTGCAGAACATTGCATCGGCTGTTTAAAAATGGAGCCGAGAGTGAATAGTAGTATAATTGTTAGGTGAGGTGAGATTGACGGACCTGTGGCCTGTAGGCTGTCAGATCAACATAGGTACAATTTATTAGTACCTCTTGAATCTTGATCATTCAGTACTGGATGGTAGTGACAGTGAATCGTATACGGCGTATGTGCCCTCTTTTGATTTCCTATACTCGTTTCTCTACGTCTGGAGTTTGGACGCTGTCACTTTGGTATGATTTATGCCATGTTGGAAAGGACGAGTTCGGTACGGTTAGACTTTTAGGTTCAAAAAGAACGTCGATCCATGTCTGTTGCACGTAAACCACTCAGATGGTTTTGGCTCTGAAGAAAAGGTGTATCGCACTTCGAAAGATGGAAGAGAAGAAAAAATTTGCAGTATAAATACTTTTTGATACCCATTTATCAGAATAGTCATTTCTGATTCTCTCTTCTTTTCTCTTAGATCAAGCTATCGTTACGAACTCGAAATGTCATTCGCTAAATCATTAATCTCATTAGGTTTATTTGCTGCTGTTGTCAACGCTGAAGCTGTTGCTTTACCATGGGCCGACGCTAATCCACAAGCCAAAGCCGCTGCTACTGCTTATGCCTCTGCTTACGCTGAAGCTGAAGCCGTTGGTCATGCCGATCCAAACGCTTACGCCTTAGCTGCTTCTGCTGATGATTGTGCTTCTATTGCTTGTCACGCTACTTGTGGTTTGTTAATCATGGCTGGTCAAGCCTGTGCTACCAACGGTGGTTACACTGGCCCATACGACAGTGATTGTTTATGTGCTGATGGTGGTGATTTCAAGAAACAATACCCATCATGTATGGAGTGTGGTTGGACTTTATGGAAATATTACGGTGGTTATGTTTCTGAAGCTCTAGCTGAATGTGGATTATCTACTGAACCAACTGGTACTTTAAGATGTTCCACCACTTTAACTGATGAATACACCATCGACACCAATGTTCAAGGTTGTGAATACTTAGGTAACTGTCCAGCCACCACCACCACTCCAGCTGAACAAAACCAAGAACCAACCACCGCCCCACCAGTCCAAGATGCTGAAACCACTACCACTGCTCCAACCCCTGCTCAAGAAGAACAGGAAACCACAGTAACTACAGCCCCAGCTTCCGACAACAACAACGAACAAGCCCAACCTGAAGCCACCTCCACCGTCAATGGGGAACAACAAACCGTCGCCCCAGAACAAGGTGAACAAACTACTGCCCCAGAACAAGGTGAACAAACTGCTGCTCCAGAACAAGGTGAACAAACCACAGTTGCCGCAGGTGATTCCGAAGAGACCACGACTCCAAAATCAATTTCTCATGGTCCACATGTTAACGGTACTTCCACCACCACTCAAGAAGATGACAAGACCATTTCTGCAACTATTACTAAATGTAACGAAGACAAATGTTCTTCAACTTCAATCAATGTTGAACCTACTGTTGCTTCAGTTTCAACTTTCGAAGGTAATGGTGCCAGAGTTGTTGTTGGTACTTCTATCGTTGGTTTAGTTTTATCTTTCTTATTGTTATAAGTGTGAGGGTATAGCTTTTGGTATTTGACTATATCGTTTTTATTTATTTCGTGCTTAGGATTGGAACATTTTAATTACTTCTTACTGTTTCAATCATTCGTTAAATAAATGTATAAAGTTCTATATAGACCGTTAATTGTGAATGTTATATAAAGCTATCATCAGTGTAGTAAATCTCATGGGTATAGAATCTCAATTCTGTCAGTGATTTCTGTAACGTGGACCAGTGATGGAATAGATAAAATTGATGAAGTTTACAGTGGTAGTGCCCCTACCAAGATCTGTACAGACAAGTCATCCAGAAGCTGTAGAAGTCCGACTCTTCAAAGTTCAGACTAGTCTGGCTGGATAGCGGAGAACTCAGAACACTATTGACTGTTACCTGGGTCTAACCGTTTCGTATGTCTTGTATGTTTATCATCGAGCTTTTGTCGTCCACATAGATCTGGGCATTTTATGAGGTGTGAGACCCTGCAGTTACAATTTATAAATGCACCTCCAAGATCTTTACAAAATTTAGTTTATATAAATACATATATAGCCAGTAACGGTCCATTTAATATCCACTCACTTCCGTTGTCAAGAGTCAACAATGATTTCAATCCCACAAGTGCTATTAGCATTCACCATAACTTCCCACGCCGCAGCAGTCGCATCACCAAAAGCTATCGCAGATGCTTTCCCAATGGCTGATGCGATTCCAGAAGCCAAAGCAGCAGCTTTATCATACGCTGGTGCCTTTGCAAATGCCGAAGCTCTAGGTCATCCAGACCCTCATGCGTACGCAATGGCTGCTGGAGAAGGTGAAGAAGAAGAAGCAGAGTGTGGTACTTCAGGGTCGTATGATTGTCATGCTAAATGTGGTGGTATGGCCAGAGAAGCCAGACTTTGTTCAAATGGGAACGGATACGGGGGTCCTTTCGATCATGATTGTCTATGTGCTTCAAATGCAACATTTATGTCATACGTTGATGATTGTTTGGAGTGTGGATGGTCGTTATGGAATGGATATGGTGCTTTTATTACTGCTGGATTGAGAGAATGTGACTTACCATTGGAACCAACTGGAACTCCATGTCCTGAAGTTAACGATGCAAGTGTTACTGATTCAGATTCGGGAGCACAAGCTACTGCTGCTGCCGGCTCTGATAACTCTACGATTACTGCAACATCCAGCAGTTCAGGTACTGTCAACGGTGCCGGAAGTGGATCTTCCAATGATTCAAGTGCAAGTGATGGTTCCTCCTTGTCTTCAGTCTCAAGTGGTGCTGCTAACAAGATCACACTTGGTGCCGGGTTAGTTGGTATTGTTGCTGCCTTGTTGATATAAGTTGACTAGAATTAATGGTTTCGAAACTAGTACCAGTATTGTTTAGGTACGAACATGATTCGATCTTGATTTTTGACCTACTGTAGCACATCCAACTTCGCAGTAAACCCGCAATCTTCGAGAAGATGGGTCTTCCCGGCAGCCAATAATAACAGGGTGCCTCCCTTTGTGTGTGTCCCAGAAGGGCTTCTGCCGGCTGGAAACAGAAATCCGTCTCAGTACCAAACACCCCGGAATGGTAAAACGCACACCCTGTTTTCTGGACGGGGCCACATGAGGTCTGACTTTTGGGAGGGACTGACCGTTTCCAGTCTCTGGCAGTCTGCGGGTTCGCTTTTACTGCATGGGACTGTGCAGGACTAGTCCCTTTCCGCATGTTGGGACTGTATTTCCATCATCTTGGCTACTTCATCACAGAAAGATCAATCAGATAACTGCAGAACAATAACACAATCCCGTCCCATCTAGACTCTGGGCACTACAGTTTTGGCTGCCAGCTGGCCAATCAGCTGTCCACAGGCACCCTGAAAATAATAAGACTCTGAAGCCTGAAACGATCCCAATTTCACTATATATTCCAAACAATACGTCCCATTTCCGTTTCTTTACGACCTCCTTTTCTTTTCTCCTTCTTCTAATTCAAATACCCAAGTACCACCAGTCACTCGCTCACAATGGTCTCTGCTATCCCAGTCTTAATCTCTTTATCTGCCATCGCCCAGGCCTCTGCTTCTCCAGCTGCCAAAGCCGTTGCATACGCCAGAGCTCACGCTTTCGCTGTTGCCAAAGGTTTACCATTCCCACAAGGTTACGCCAAAGCTCAAGCTGCTGATGAAGTTCCATGTGGTGACGGTAACGCTGGTGACTTCACATGTCACGCTTCCTGTGGTGGTATGGCCAGAGTTGCCAGAACCTGTTCCTCCTCCGGTCAATACACTGGTCCATTCGATCACGACTGTTTATGTGGTGCTGATTCTGAATTCATTCAATTATCTGATGACTGTTTAGAATGTGGTTGGTCATTATGGGACGGCTACGGTGCTTTCTTAACCCAAGCTTTAGGTGAATGTTCCTTACCAACTGAACCAACTGGTGCCAGATGTGATGCAGAAGAACCAGCTGCTGAAACCTCAACAACTGCTCCAGCTGCCGAATCCACCACCACCACTCCAGACGCTACTACTACTGCTCCAGCCATCACCACCACCAGCACTCCAGAAGCTGAAACTACCACTACCCCGGAACAAGAAGCCACCACCACTGCTCCAGCTGCCGAATCCACCACCACCACCCCAGAAGGTACTACTTCAGCTGCAGCTGAAGAAACCACCGTCGCAGCCCAAGAAACCACAACTGCAGCTCCAGAAGAACAAACCACCACCACTCCAGCAGGTAACACCACCTTTTCAATCTCTGAATTCGAAGGTGCTGGTGCCAAATTCGGTTTAAGCACCGGTTTAGTCGCTGCTGCCCTAGCTTTATTGATGTAGAGTGCTTGGACCTAACGAGTTTAGTTTTTAGCGATCCTTTTATGTAATGAATCTTTTATATCTTTTGTTAAAGTTTATTGTCGTAGTTTAGACTCTCGCATAGTTAAGAATCAAAAGTAAACAATCAAGCAGCATAAGTAAACAAAGAAAACACCAAATTTGACACAATTCACAATGTTACAAAGAAGATCACTTTCCGGTGAGTATGAGATTCTCACCCGCTGCGTCCAGGAACTCGCTCATGCAAGAAGTGAACCCAATCCCATGACGTTTGTCTTGACAACAATAGTAATTCTCGATCTTGCTGCAAATCACGAACTTTAATGAAACGGTGATTTCAGTTTCCATCCATTTCCATCCATTTCGAGCCTACCACAGTCAGGTCACCTTACAGATTCTAGAAAACACAATTCGAAATTATTAAGAGGGCGTTCCAAACTTTATTTTGCGTGAGGGATCGACAGTGTTGTCCATGTACTGGGTTCGAACTTCGCATACTTTCGCCCTGACAACAACGGTGAAGTGCTAATTAAACACCCGTTTATATTTGGCTGTGGACAACCATGAAAGCACAGATTCTGGTTTAGACGCATGGTGTGACATGCGTGTTTGTGATTTGCTGTGGGGATCTCTGAGATTGTCTTGCATGGTGTCATTTTAGACAGGTTTGGAAATTGGCAGTCAGAGAATTCAGATCAGCTCGTTAACTAAGAGCAGTTCCAGGCAATATGAGTGGTTTCGTATTAATCCTGAGTGGAAAAGCCACATTACAGGATAAACTGGTTTTAGTGCACCGAGCTGTTGGCTTTTCTTATTATGTCTCACCTATGACCTTCCCGTTATGTTAAGATCTCGAACCGATATCCAGAAAATCCATAAACGCAAAAACCCACCACCCACGTCAAACTTCCAAGATGTCAAATTGAAATCAATTGTCATTATGCATGGTCCAACACGCTGTTTTAGAAGTTACGTGCACCATATGCAGGTTTGCTTGGCTTGTTCTCATTATGGTGTAACCTCCAAATCCTAAACCGTTAGTTAACAACACCGAACTTCAGGAAAGGGCCAATAGCCTGTCTGGGCGGGGATCAAGGCAATGGAGATAATGGACTAACCGATCTTGGTTGCAAAAGCACACCCTCCATCCCATGATGTGATTTTGAGTAAGACTATATATAATGAGCCTTCCCTTGATGGACAATCATTATGTCCCACCATTTCTTCAATACTCTCACATTCATTCGCTTATTTTAGCATTGCCAAATGCTTGCACTCACACTTTTGATAACTGCATTGTCTGCGGTGTCTCTATTTACTTCTCAGGCAAGTGCTGAAGCTGCCCTCTTCCATGGGCGAATGCCAATCCTGCTGCTCAAGCAGCAGCAGATGCCTATGCTACTGCCTATGCTGAAGCCCAAGCCATTGGTCATGCCGATCCAAACGCATACGCTTTGGCTGCTTCTGAAGATGATTGTGCTAATATTGCTTGTCATGCTGCCTGTGGTATGTTGATTATTTATGGTCAAGAGTGTTCTTATGATAACTCGTACTTTGGTCCTTATAATGAAACCTGTCTGTGTCGTGAAGGTTCTGATTTCAATAAACAATATCCTGCTTGTATGAACTGTGGTTGGACTTTATGGAAATATTATGGTGGTTATGTTGTTGAGGCCTTGAAAGCCTGTAAGACTTTGTCTACAGAACCAACTGGTACTTTGAGATGTTCTACTACTTTTTCTGATATTTATGAGATCGATACCAATTTGCAAGGTTGCGAGTATCTTGGTAACTGTCCAAAGACTACATCAACTACTACTTCTTCTGAAGAGGTCCCATTATCTGAGAGTTCATCTGATAAACTAATTCCTTCCACATCTTCCGAAGAGAGTTCACTGTTGAAATCATCTGAATCTATCACTTTGCCTGAAGAATCCTCGACTAAAGGAGAGTCATCATCCTCACAACAAGAAGAACCATCTTCAAATTCTTCTAATGAACCTGTCTTCTCAATTGAAGAATTGTCAGTTTCTGGGCCACTGGAATCTTCATCGTCTGAAGAAATCATTGAATTATCTTCCGCTTTAGAGTCACAAGTTTCATCTGCTTTAGATTCAGAAGCTCCTTTTACTTCCTTATCGGAATCAAAAACTGAATTATCCAGTGACTTTGAAGTATCACCAACTTCCTCATCAGAAGAAGAATCTTCATCTTCATCTTCATCTTCAGAAGCTTCAGTTAGTTATGCACCAGTTACACGCACTGTTACCACAGACGTTTCTGTTGACTACACTTACTCTCCAGGTGGGTTGACTACTGATTGTTTCACAACTAGTTACCATTTCCCAACCTCCACCAATAATCCAATTGAGATGGACTTCATTAGTTGGATTGATTATGAATTCTACAGTTTCAGCAATGGAACTTACAATGTCTATTTTGTTTTCAACTTCACACAAGACCAGACAGATATCACAGACATAAAGTTCATCACTGATACTACGTATGTCAAAGCCCAATTAATTCCAGAATCTGAAATTACTGTTAATTTGAACCAGGGTGTTTATGGTTACTTCAGGTCTCACAATCCAACTCCAAATTCATACAATGTTGCTCTACAAATTACATACAAAGGCAAAAATTATCTATATGCTCAGTCTTGCGTTACTTCAAGGGGTACTGTTAAGTATTTAACTGGCGATGATCTACAATACGACTCTTGCTTTCAAACGAGTTATTGGGGAATGAGATATACCCAGTGGTGTACATTTTCTGAAGTTCCAACATATCTTGATCTTGATCTTGAGTTGAGACCAAAAGAACCACAGGAATCACCCAGTTCAGAATCAGAATCAGAATCAGAATCGGCTGCCAGTTCCGTCAGTTCTGCAAGTGCTGAGTTGTCTTCATCAAAATCAGAGATTTCGTCATACTCTTCGGAAAATGAACCTTCTTCGTCAGAATTGGACACCTCTTCATCATCAGCCACTGATAATCCACTCATTCGCTCCTCAGTCTCTTCAGAAATTGATTCATCCTCTGTTATCACTACTTCTGGAGTTCCATCCTCTGAAGAACGATCTGTTATTGAATCATCTTCAAACGAAGGCATTTCATCAGAACCATCTATCGAAGAATCAACCGCTTGTTTGGAACTTGAATCCACTACTTCTTCAGAACCAACTCCAGAAGTCTCTGCAGACTCCACCACCACCGATGACTCCATTACGTCCACCTTCAGTTCCTCCATTGTCTTAGAAACTAACCTAGTTCCAGGATTAGCCTTAAAAGGAGGTTTAGTTTTCGGTGGAAAACCACAATGGCCATTGGCTGTTCCAGGTGCTTTAGGCCCATGGACTGAAATCACATTAGGTGTCACCAAAGATGGCGAGTTCAAATACACCAGCGCTGAAGTATTGTTGAATGGTAACGCTGTTGACGCTGTTATTGATATCACAGATGATGAAATTTCTGTCATTTATGATAATGTAATTGAGTTGGATGATTTGGTTACTATTAATTACGGTGGCGATTTCACTGATGAAGATGGTGTTGCTACTACCAAGGCTATTTTGACGGTTATTACTGCTGATGAAAGATTGGTTAAGCGTGATACCAAAAGTTGGGAGTTTACTTCTACTGTTTCTGCTACAGATGCAATCTCTGGTGCTTCTGAAATAGAGACATCTGCTGAGCCATCTGAAACTATTTATGAGTCTTCTGAGCCAGCTTCTGAATCATCTCAACAATCCCTGGAATCTTCCAGTGAACCAGAATTATCTGAACAATCGAGTGAACCAGAATCATCTGAACAATCACCAGAATCTACCATTGAACCAGACTCACCTGTTGAACTAGAAGAATCATCAGAGCCAACTCCAGAATCCTCTAATGTTTCATTTGAATCTAACGACATCTCATCATCATCTTCAGGAGAGAGCTCTCCAGTCTCAGATTCAGAATCCTCCGTTGAGTCCTCAGACGAGTTCTCTTCATCAGTTCAGTCTACGGACGAAGTCGCTTCATCTGAAGAACTAGTCTCCACAGTTACGTCCACAGAAGAACAAGACTCAACCACGGTTATTACTATCACCTCGTGTGAAGAAGATAGGTGCCATGAAACTGCCGTCACTACTGGTGTCACCGTTGTCACCGATACTGTTAATGGTACTATCACTGAATATACCACCTACTGTCCAGCTGAAACTTCAACCGCAACTGTGGGTCCGGAGACTACTGTCGTTACGATTACTTCTTGTGATGATAACAAGTGTGTTATTGATGAAGTCACTACCGGTTTGACCACTGTTGTCACTACCATTGGAGATATCGTTACCACTTATACCACCTACTGTCCAGTTTCCACTAAATCAAAGAAACAGGAAGAAGTTAAGAAGACAGAAGATTCCTCGTATGTCACTAAATCTGTCATTATAACTGAGAGGGGTAAGACTACTACCTTTGAGACAACATACCCAACAACCTCTCCAAAGACTAAGAGTAAAGAAGGTGAAGAACAACCAGCAGGTACCAAGGGTGAAAACACAATACCTGATGAGAAGTCTACAGATGCCACTATCGCTGTTTACGAAACTCATATCACTGTTGTTTCTATCAAGCCTGCTGAGACAGCTTCTGCTAAAGAACAACAAGGAGAATCCAGTTCTGTCCCAAGTGTTTCCAATTTTGAAGGTGCTGGCCACAAGTTAGCCGTTGGCTCAACCTTCTACGCTTTTGTCGTTTCATTATTGTTGATCTAAATTGTTCTATGCTTATTTTTGTTAATATTTATGATATAATTGTTAATACTTCATGGTTCACTTTTTGATTTCAAGAGTGTGAATCTTTTGGGTGTTTATTATAAGTCTCCTTTTGAATTTGAAAGCTTGAGATTTGGCCCCTTAATGAAACGCTGATGTGTATACTTTGTTCGATATAGTTTTATGACAAAACCAGCGACCAGCGTTCTATCCGCCTGCCTGAACATGTTTAGCTCACTTCTGTTAATGATTCCAGTGACCAGTCCAATGCTTATTGTTCACACAATCTTATCGGTGAGTGGTCTTTCGGAACAGTGTTATCCGATCAATTTTCATGGGCCCGCCGATCGCTGTTATCGATTTGATCTTTTACAGTTCTCACCCCACTTCCATCACCAGACAAGCCAGTTTCAGCCAATTAGAACACAGTACATACGAAACAGCAATCGTCCATCACCTCACGCTCCAAATACGGTAAGAACTTGCAAAGAAACTTAGAACTTACACTTACAGTGAAATTGCACTTTTCCGCCTTTTCGTAAAGAAAAATCAGGGTTCCCAAAAGTAAACAAAAAACACCCTTAAATCACGGTAGGGCCACGCTTGTTCAGTTTTCGAACAGTCATTTCCAGACAACGCTCAGCAGCCAGTTCAAGTATCACCTGCTGAAAGAGACGAGTGATAGAAGAGGCAATATGTTGTGGTGAGTTTAGTGTGTGAGTTTGACACTATCGGTGACCGAGGTGGTGTTGAGGGAGGTATTGTTGATATGATTTCTATTTTCATCCGGTGCGATAGAATTAAAGACCGTTATCCTCGAGAATTTGGAAACACGCTGTTTTACAGCCTGCGGAAATACAATTTGAAACCGCGTCCCATGCCCAGGCCGCAAGTTGCGACTACAGTGTCTGATGATTGGAGCCTTTTCTTGCATGATGTTTGTTTACCTACAGGATTTTCATGAGAGGTGGGTCACCACAAATTTAGCTTGGGTTAAGGAATTGAAGAAGAAGAAAAGGATACTCGGAGCTTCAAATACCCATAAATTGGGCATGTATAATCATCTACTAAGGCTGGTTGTCTTGCTACTCCGTATATGCGAACCACCGCATTGACTCTCATACCAACCAATCCCTCATCGCAAGGCTTCTGGAGATCAATTGAAATCAAATATAATCATGCCAACAATAATGCGCATACACCTACAGCTACAAAAATCCCTTGAAAGTTGAAATCCTATATTCAGTGACCCCTTTCGGGTGCCCAAGCACTTTACAGGTGCCAAATTCATCAACTCTCATCCCCAAAGTTACTTCAACACTCCGAGCTTAACATCATATAAAGCTGTTGTGTCCCGCAATTTTCTCCTACCTACAATTACCTCAATTTATTTCAACCCTTTACACTCACTTTTTTATACACAAGATGTTACCAGTTAGAAGTTTGTTCACCATTGCTGGTGTCCTTGCTCTTTTCACTCAAGTACATGCACAAGAGGCATGCGAAACCCCAGTCTCCTGTCACATTGCCTGTGGTGCTTCTGCTAGACTTGCCAGAACCTGTTCCACTAACAATGATTACGCTGGTCCATTCAATAACGATTGTCTCTGTGGTGCTGACTCTCAATTCCTCCAAAGAATTGATGCTTGTTTGGATTGTGGTTGGTCATTATGGTCAGACTATGGTGTCTCATTAGAACCAG
>PPMA02000045.1:0-95681 GCA_003707865.2 Komagataea pratensis
CTACACACATTTTACACAGGAGAAGAGCATGTTTGGCCTGGGAAATCACTTGTCGACGTCATCTTCAAAACCGGCCTATTTTGATATCAGGTAAGCCCTCCATTCGGCCACTAACAGTTGATCTGACTCTAACACACAACAACAGGCTCAAAACCACGTACAAGAACCTTCTGGTAGTCAGGGGATCCCACTATGAGAGTCCGTCAGTCGCTCTTTCTGGAGACTTGGTCTTCTCTCTCCCAGAACCGCTTACAGTGAAGAGAATCTCGTTGAAGTTGACTGGCCGGTACAAGTTGGATTTTCTGGAGGTGCTTGAGCAGCCCAACAACACAGTTGCCAACCCAGTGAAGGAAGAGTCCATTATTTTTGATTACTCATGGGATAACCTACTAGTCTCATCAGAAGGTGCCATCAAAGTAGGCACCAGTGATCTTCAGTCCACCCCAAGTCAGAGATTTGACTCCCATAATACATCTTCAAATAGCATAAGCACAACCCCACAAAGTGTATCAAGACCACAGACTCCTGTGAGGATGAAACTCATAAGGACACAGTCAAGTGGTGTCACATTACCACTTCCAGAACATGGATGCTCGGGAACACCGTTCCAAAACTTGCATATACCGCAAGGGACATTATTTCAGTTACCCATCGGGAACTATGAGTTACCATTTAAATGTGTTCTTCCTGGTGATATACCTGAAACTGTTGAAGGCCTACTGGCCGGATCCATCTTATACAAGTTCGAGGCCAATATAGAGAGATCTGGTTTCAACAAGTCAACCATTTCAAAGCATCAATACTTCAGAATATTGAGAACCTTATCATCAGATAACTTATCCTTGAATGAAACTATATCAATCGGTAACAGTTGGCCCGATAAAATTCAATATGAAGTTTCCATCCCATCGAAGGCTATACCAATTGGTGGTAACACACCAATCAACATCCTATTGGTCCCATTAGTCAAAGGTATGAAGATTGGTATGATCAAAGCACAAATCGTTCAGTATTATGTTTTCAAAGGACAAGGTGGAGAAATTTATAATGATGAGTCTATTTCGTTTGATTCAACAATGACACAGATGAATGGACATGAACTAAATGATAAAATTTCTATTGACTCATTTATTAAGATCCCATCAAATTTGAAGAAGATTACCCAAGATTGTGACTTCAGAAATGATTTGATTAAAGTTAGACATAAGTTGAAACTACAGATAAACTTGATCATGCCAAATGGTAACGTCAGTGAATTGAGAACAAATCTTCCTATCAACTTGTTTATATCACCAAATGTTGAAATGTCAGGAAGAAAGATCCTTCTAGACAAACATGGTAAGATTCACTTCAGAAAAGAAGAAGAGAAGCTATTTGAGAGAAACAATTTCTATAATACTGGCGATGCTACAACTATCCCAGATGTGCATATTAATAACTCTAATTCTGATTCAAATGATCCATTTCAGATCGTCCGCAGTGATAATGCTCCACCAAACTACAATGAACATGTCCATGATAGAATATTATTTAGTGAAAACACATCCAATTCCCAAAGTTCATTTGTCATTCCAATCAATGTTGGTGGGTTTGAGGTTAATCAAAGATCAAACACTCAGGAAGTTCCACATGCAGCTACAACTGAAGACTATTTTGGCAATCTGATACCGAATGTTAACAACAGTTTTTTCAATACACCTTCACATAGTCTACCAACAACACCTAAAATGGGTCCAAAATTAGAACCTGAACCATTCCTGGAGATTTCCACCATTCAAAGAAGACTGGAAGCTTTGAACTTCGATAAGTTGAATGAGATTCCTAGTTATGGTGATGCCGTTGATAATTCATTCATTACTATTGGTCATGAATTTGCTCCAGTGTACAAGGGCAAGAGTAGGAAAAGCAGTTCACAAGGAAAGAGGCCTATTGGTCTTACAAAACATGACCTGACACATGACAGAAAGAAGTCTACTGAATCCAGCAGCGGTTCCCAAAAGCCCAAACAGTCTTCACCACCTGCCTCCTCCCAGAATGATTCAACTATACCCAACAATAACACAACTTCATCAAAATCGGCAAGTTTATCACATTCTTCTAATTCACTAAAGAGCATAGACATCACTGATCAGTTTGAAGGTTCAATGGAGCCAGTAATCCAAGCAGAGTTAGAGCAAAATGATGAGCATCATGATGTCGGTACTCATAGAATAGAAATGATTCAAAACGTGAAGGGTGCTTATGATGCTGAAAAATCACAACATCAAAGCTTCAGGAAATTGATGAATAAAAGGATTGGTAAAATGTTGATACCATGAGTAATGAGGGCCTAAAAGGTTTTCATATTATTTAGATATTTCAATAGAATTTCATGAACACGAACTAGTCGTAGAACTCGATCTAACGGAGAGTCGAGACCCATTTCTGGAGGACTTTTACTGTGCTCACGATATGTGACATCGGATACAGCGGAAATAGCTTCCAACGTTCTATGAGATCTTATGTTAGAGGCGTGAAATCTGTAGCATCAATGACCATCGTCATGATCAATGACCTCCATGAGCTGTGCAGGTCTCCACTTGTCGCAACTGCATGTTCTCCAAATCTGGGGTAGACTGTATTAAGCATCTCCGTAAGTTCCATAGCTTCTGACTGGTGGAATATGGAAAAAGGAGTGGTTGAGACCATCAATATTATAATCTAGTCGCCTGAAATATGTTCTGTTGCTATGGGCAGCGGGCGCACAACAGAAGGAAAAAACGCAGACATCATGACGACTTCAAATCCTCAACCCAATTATAATTTATTTCATTATTCCATTAAGGTTGACAGATATGAGGCAGCAGGCGGCAGAAACTTTAAACGTCAGATTCAGGAACTGTGTTACTGTAGTTATGTTAACATCGAGCGGAAAGGATCCACATGGTGCACTTTGTATGTATCGACCCAGACTATGGAAATAAAGTTCTGATTTGCGTCAAACAATGCAATTGTCAACTTTATTTGAGACCAAGGTGTATAATCGTATTGTGTTTAGTCCTATTATATTGGGTCGTCATGAGGCTAAGTCTTTAGCTGACGCATCATCTGAGCCTTTATCAGATAGATACTAAACCATAAATCAGTATCACCTAGAGAAGAAGGGGTCTCTGTTTCTTCATCAACGGAGGAAGAGTACTTCAGGGATTCCTTCAACTGAAAAAGACGATATCACAAGTGTGTCAGAGAGTCAATCAATTTTCAGGGGACTGAACTGACGACATGCCATCTTCTAAGCCAGAGGACACAGTCTTGTCAAGTGAAAATATCAATTACACCGACGTACCACACCCGAATCAAGAAAGAGTTGAAGAATCAACATTTTCAAGGGATGTCCCACGAGAGTCCTCACACGAGCCCGTAGATCCACTGGTTATCCATTTGCCGGATCCACTGACGTGCAAGAACCGTCCTCAGAAGAACCAAAACCATCATAGTTGGAACAGAACCAATTCTAGCTGGTGAAATCTTAGGGGGTTTACCACAACGACATTGTTAATTCCAGGTTTTGAGTGGAGTCCCTGTTGAGTAGGTCTGATGCGTTCCTAGATGGTTCATGATTCAATAATGCCATCGTCAACAAGACTGCAGCTGATTACATCAGTATCTAGCTAGAGGGACCAGTTGAAGTCAAGTCTATCTTATCAATTCAGTACGTGGTGAGTTTACTACCCCTGGTACTGCTAACCCAAGTGGTAAACTGACTGTTACCACTCCAGAAGCTATGGACGTTGTTGTTTCAAATGATGAATCATTTCAATTTTCCCAACCTCTGTGTCTGAGCTGAATCCACACATGGACCAACCTCTAAATCTTCCAGAACTCCAGAATCGGATAGTTGACGTCTAGACCATTGTGATCACCACAATTTCTTGTGATTTCAACAGTTATGAAAAGAAGAAATCATATCATAGATCGCGCGCGGTATTCCCACAGCTATCTTATTAAATAAAAACGTTGCCCATGAAACAGGCTATGAATATAGGCTATAGGGAAGGATTGGAAATCGAAGAAGCCTAGCGATGTACACTCTGAGTCTCTGCAGCAAAGCAAAAAGAACAAAATCAAGAATTGTTCCAGGAACTGTTTGTATCTTAATCTCATACGGTAGACACTGGAGCTCCCAACGGGGATCATGACTTCCGTTTAGTGCTCTTTTCATGTGCTGATTCATGTCGATTTGACCACACGTGGAAAAGGTTGGTAGAAAATCGCCTAAACGCTCGGTTCGATGAGAGATCTTCACACGATCAACTCAGGTCGCCTACCTAAGGTTTTAAAACAATGGGACTAATCAGTTATATCACCGACTTATGCTTATTGAAACCTCGTTAGTTCTCTATCTTCAGCCTTGACGATTATAAAAGGAACATGATGTAAGATCCGGGTTGCCAATTGTGGGGGACCCTGGTCTGATGTACCATAAATTTTGTCTGAGAAACTGTCCCGAAATCACCATTTTAGACCTATGATTGGGAACTCCTGGAACCTTCAACGTTCTGATACGGTACTATACCATAATTGGCCCATTAGGTCTAATATCTTAAGCTAGATTTGTTTTGTTTCAGTACTGCATCATATATAATCTTGAGCACCGGCTAAATACATGGCTATGTATGTACCCCCAACCAGTTTTTCCGAGAAAGGTCTTCAGACTCCAGAGTATGTGCCAACTGAATTGAGTCCTGGTAGATATTACGAGGATAGTCTTGTGCGTACCAGACACTTGAGTCCCAGTCGGAGTCCCGACCCCCAAGTCTCAAGTCCCAAGTACCAGGTCCGGTTGTCCTAGACTTGCCACTATTTCCACAATGTCTTTTGACAATAACGCGGACTAGCGAAAATTAATTAGCCGACGAATGCCGGGAAAACTTTTACAACCCCAGATTTTCGGAGAAATTAGGCACTCCACAAATAAAAATCCGTATGAAAAAAATTAAAACTGCGAAATCCCTTACAGAAAATTTGGAAACCAATAAGGGAAAATAACGTCAACAAAAAAAACAAATTCTCTAGCGCTGGTTTCTCCATTTACAACGATTTCTGTCAATTTTGAAGCGACTCACACCCTGTGCCAGAAACACCGGCAACCGCCCACACACAACCGCCCGAACTGCACTTCCCGGACTCCCCCAGGCCGCTTTCCGCAAGTTTATACCTCAATTATTAGCCTGACATTATCTCTACCATATAGTTACCAGTTTTAGTACCAAAACAGAAACAAGAAGGAGATTTTGCCCAAATACCTGCCATGTCCTCCATATCCTCGATGTTATCGGCTGACCGTTCCGCCCACCAGGAGCCCAAGGAAGCTTCTAAGAGCGCCAGCAACAGCTCGCCAGAACTATCGGAATCGAACAACGAAACACAGGAAGACAGGGATGAAGCGAAGGCAACCCAGCAGAGAAAGAGATCGAAGGTGTCGAGAGCCTGTGATGAATGTCGACGCAAGAAGATCAGGTGTGATGCCACTTTCACCACACATTCTAACACTTTGGAGAAGTCATGTACCAGTTGCGCAAAGAACAATTATATCTGTTCATTTGACAGAGTGCCCTTGAAAAGAGGTCCTACCAAAGGCTATGCTAAGAATGATTCAACTACTTCACTTACTGGTACGAATAGAAGCAGAAACTCCAGTTTTGGGAACGCACAAGGCCAACCTCAGATAACACTTCCACCTTTGACCTCATTAACTGGTGGGTTTCAAAGTCAGCAACAGCAGCAGCAACAACAAGCACAATCCCAAAACATCAGTCAGCCTTCTAGTCCAAGAAGATTGAGTATCAATGATAAAGTGCCACAAATGCAAATTGCAAATCCAAACAATCCAAATTCAGTGATACCACAATCCCAATTCTGGAAAGTCCCACATAAACCTCCCTTTGATAGAAGAGAGTCGGTTGATTCAATTTCATCTTCAATAAGTGATGGAAGATTCACATTTCCTCAACAAAATCCACAATTTTCAATAAGGCAATCAAAATACTCTGAATCGAGTATAGTATCAGATTCAGAAGATGACCTGAGATCTGCTTCATCGCCAAGGAACTCCATTGATATGCGAACTGTTAGATCCAGATCAAACTCTCAATCAAATGGGTTATCACTGCCCACGGGACCGGTGAGTCCTGCGCTGTCAATGGCATCGACTCAAAGCAACAATCAATATTCATTCCATAAAATAGGCAATCCCCAACAACCTCCTATCCAGTCAATAGGTCCTGCTCTTATTCCACAACTCAATACCAACCATTTAATTGATTCATACTATAGATTCATTCATCCAAATATGCCAATCCTACCATTGAATAATCAATCATTGGCTAATATATTATCAAAACCACCAACTATTGCTCAGAGTGAATTTGATGAATTGAACAGATTTATTTTCCAAAATTTTTACAATTCTTTGGATCTACTAATATCTATTGTCTCTAAACATAGAACACAATCAAGTCCATCCATGAATATCAACACAGGTGTGACAAACCAAAGTATATTCTTAGAGAGTCTGAATCTGCTGTTTACTGGATTATCCAAGATCTTCAATAAGATTGTGAATCAATTTGATCAATTTCAACAACAGACAATGGTGCTGTTCTTATCAACATTGGTTATCTTGAGTTATTGTGAAGTGTTGTTAGGTGATCAAGCTGATGTGCTTGTCATCAACTCGAGTGTTATGTTATTCAACAGAATTAAGATCTATAAGTTATTCTGGAGTGCCATTTTTGAAAAGAGAACAATCAATGATAATTACGATGACTACCACTTCACCTTAAGAAGACTATGGATGAACTTGAATACATTGTTTTCAATCCATTGTATCTCGCATGGGTTACCAAGAAACACTGTCAATAATTTGAAGTTGAATCAAATAGACCAAGTATTTCCTATGTTTCAAGGCGTTGATAAAATGAAGGATGTGTTGAAACTAGGTTTGATGTTTTCCAAGATTGCCAGTTTCAGAAATTTTAATAATGATAATCTTCTTGATGGCCCTAGTTCCAGTGTTCCTGATGCTTTCGTTAACGGTTATCTCAAAAGAGAACTGAAATTTAATACGACTAAAGAGTTGTTTAACAAGGCTGATGGTGAAGATTCATTACCCTCATTATTTTTTGAGTTCATAATAACAAAATTTGAATTAATTGAATTTCTTGAAGAAGTTACCGGTAACTATAAATCAAACATTCAATCAGGAAGATATGATGAAGATTCACTGTATGATTATCAACTGAAACTATCAAGAATCATCAAAAAGAAACTCATCACACAGTCACAATTATTCAGTCTGATTGAAAACCATACAAATTCAGTAGATACCAACAACAATTCATCATTGATTTCACCAGTCTTACCATTAATCTTTAAACAATCAATCAAGAACCTCAACATTTTGAAAATATTGATCAATTCATTACAGCTAAACCAATCAATCCTAAACAGGCTATCCAAGCTACTAAATGATTTGATAAAACTAACAAACATTCTATCACTGATTAAGCCATTCATTGATAATGAACTAAACAATCACCTCAAGTTTAAATTCAATTCAAATTATGTTGAATTTTGGGAGAGTATAGACTCTAATAACGGAGTCTCAAATCCTTCTAACAACGGAAGTGGTAATGGATCGGGTAAAATAGATAATTTGAAGATTCAAGAGAATTGGTATGGTTTGATGTTTGACGTGTTGAAGTTCTACAAGATGGAGGATTATGAAGGCTGGTTTTGATTTGAGTGGCTTCATTTGTATTATTATGTTAGTTTGATATTGGAAAATTGGAAATGAGAACGAGAATAAGCTGATGTTATTCAGGTTTATTTTTATATGATTGTTATGATTTAAAGTTTAATATATTTATACAGGTAAAGAATGCAACCAACGTGTAGATAATTACATTCCTTCCTAGTTGATTAGCTACGGATTTGAGGTTGGTTATGTCAAGACAGCAGTTAGTGTCAGTATGTGGATTTGACTAAACATCTCGACATAGGTCAAAAAAGAAAAAAAAATCAAGCCAAAAAAACAATAGAAGAGAAGTCCTAAATTATCAATTAACGAATATCAAGACTAATCAACATTATAACATTA
Source organism: Komagataea pratensis (assembly GCA_003707865.2). Lineage (NCBI taxonomy): Eukaryota > Fungi > Ascomycota > Saccharomycetes > Phaffomycetales > Wickerhamomycetaceae > Komagataea > Komagataea pratensis. The sequence continues at coordinate 8,141 of PPMA02000045.1, forward strand.
ATATGAATAAATGAACAATAACAGTAGCACTAATGGAAAAAGTAATCAATAGTATACTAGAACAAAAAAAAAATGATAAACATGATTACAACAAAAACAAAATAAATCAAACAAAAATCAAACAAATCAAATAATGAGCCAATAGTACACAAAATAGAAAAAAACTGATATCTTTTTTAACACATTCCCCCAAGAAAACAAACGACAACAAAAATAAATAAAACAAGAGCAATTTCGTTAAGCTAAGATATCCAATCAGTCAATACAGAAGCCTCAATTTAATGATTTCCACTTCATTGAATTTCCTCTGATTAAATAATGAAAATAGCAAAGCAAAAACAAAACTTATACGAGTTAAGCAACTAACCCATAATTCCTCGTGACATGATGTATGAATAAGAACTGAAATAATAGTGAAGATGATGAAATCTATCAAATAACCATTGATTTAACTTGTTGAGATTCTGTTGGTTTTCTAGCTGACGGTTCTAAATGTTCTGATGAAGCAGATTGAACAGGTTCAATGTTTTGTGGAACAGGTGGAGGAGTGATTCTTGATTTTAGATTCAAAGGTGCACTTTCTTCCTTTATCGTGGTGATTCCATTTCTTGGGTATTTCTCACGAGCTTCAACTTGTTGCTGTGGTTGTGCCTTTTCATCTTCATCTTCAACAGCATCTTCATCTTCACCTTCATCGTCATCGTCATCGTCATCATCATCATCATCATCATCATCATCATCATCATCATCATCGTCATCATCGTCATCATCGTCATCATCGTCATCATCGTCATCGTCGTCATCATTATCGTCATCATCACCATCTTCATTTTCATCGTCGTCCTCTTCATCTTCTTCATTGATAGCATTAGCTTGGTCCAGACCCTGACCACCATTAACACTTTCTTTCCTTTGATTTTTCAAATTTTTGATCTTTTTATGTACAATTTCAACAATATCACTCCATTCTCTCATACCACCCATACCAATATCACCACAAATCAACACTTTTTCGACAGGTTTCAAGACCTCAATCCATGGGCAATCTTCAGCAATCAGATTCAAATGCTTCTTAGTTAGTGGGTGAGTATACATGAAAGTGTTCATTGCTGGAGCAACAAGCATCGGGGTTTGTGGGTTCCAACTTCTTATTATCGAAGTCAATAAGTTATCACAGATGCCATTTGCCATTTTAGCCAATGTGTTTGCACTTAAAGGAGCAATCAACATAATATCTGCCCATTTTCTTAATTCTTGATGTAATATTGAATCACCCATCTTCTTATAACCATACCATTCTTCATTATCTCTCCAAATTTTAACTTCTGTGGAAATCTTCAAACCTTCAAGGAAATGTTCGGCACATTTAGTAACAACTAATTGAATAGAAAGTTTAGACTTACCAAAAATCTTATAAAGCTTGTCAATGATTAATGGAACTTTGATGGTGGCGACAGAACCAGTAGCACCAATCAAGATATGAATTTTTTGATCATCTTGCTTTTGAAAGAACTCATAGAATGGAATTTGCTCTCTTGGTGTACTAATAACAGCTTTTGATTTTTCCTTTTTCTTCAAGAGGAAAGGCTGAACTTGAGTTGGAACCGGCTGGGCCAATGTAACAGGTGATGAAATTGAAGAAGGGTGGGATACAGCGGAGTTATCTCTTGATGTAGGAGAAACAGAATTGTTGAATTCAATATGAGCCGATGATGAATTGCTGAGAATGGTTTCCGCAGAGTTTGGGTTGGTCTTTGGATGATTGCCAAAGTTTTGTGGTGTAAAGTGAATGAAATCCAAATTAGTGGTGGAGTTTTGTCTTGATGAACCACCTGAGCTAGTAGTAGCAATGCTTGGGTTTCTTGAACTCAATGTGAAATTCAAAGAGCCAAAAGGTTGTTGTTGCTCCTTTGACTGTAGCGAAACTGACTGGCCCATGTCCTTGGAAATTGGTGATGGAACATGCTGGTTGCTCAATGATGCCTGTCTGGAGACAGATGGTTTTGGTAAGGTGTCACCCGGGGACTTCATCAGACCAGAAGGCAGTCTTGCAAGTGTTGGAGTTTGTTGACCTTGCGAGCTAGTGTTATTCATAGTGCTGATCTGTAGAGAAGATGGACGTGCGCTGATCGAACCTCTGTGTGATTTCTCAACAAGATCAGGCACAGTGAAGGACACCGAGGACTGTTTGACAGGACCAGACATAGGCGCTGCGACGGAATGAGCACCACCGTTACCAGCAATAGCAGCAGCAGCGAGGAAGTGTGATGGTGACAGTGGAATCTGCGTATCTGAAGTGATTTGGTGCAATGGAGGGATCTTCTGTGAGGAATTGCTCATGGCTGCACCAGCGGCGCTGGAACCGTTTGATTGACTGGAATAGCTGGCTGGTGGCTTGACAGGGCTCTCGCCTGGTCTGTTGAGGATCGGAGGAGGGATTTCTTCTCTTTCGGGCATTTTTGTGATGGTGGTTGTCTTCTCAAGGATATATCACTGGTAATGATTAATCAACTCAGATCAGCTCAAAAAATGGCAAAATAAAGGGAATGGTGTGGAGCAAAAGAACACTCTGCGTCGACAGCAGCGGGCGGCAGCAGCAGAACACTAACGGCGGCAGAAGAACGGTGAGCACAGCAGAGCTTAGATTCGTTTTCAGGCGACTTTTTTGCAACGACTTTCAAGCGCTTGTTTCTCTGAATTGTGATTTTTTGGAGTTTTTGGAAAAAAAAAGATTTTGAAGGTTTTTCGATTCACTGGTTGGTGTGCGAAAATTTGGTGCTTTTCGCAGAATTTGTTAATGAGTTCAGAAAATTCGCGACTCTACGTCATGGCCATACAACACTATAACGGGTTTTTCGCCAGTTCAGGAATTTTGGCGCACTCAGTTGCCGAATGCGGTATCATTTGCTGCTGTTCGCCAATCTGAGTTTTGAGACAATGGATTCTCGGCACTGTAACACTAAAGGCTAATCACTAAAGGCTAATTTGCACATTGTCATGCTTTAGATTGGTACCAACACTAATGTTGCTAGTTTCACCATATACATATCACATTTCCCATAATATGACGGCTTTCATCACAGAGTCTTCACTTGCTTTTAAGGATCTATCCATTGTGGCCCTTTTTGACTAGACCTACTACGAACTCTGTTAAATAAAAACTTGTGAGGGGCCAGGATACATCATACCATACAGTGTAGTTCAAGACCAAAGACTCATGCAGCCTTGATGGAAATTTAAACCAACCAATATAGTATGCACAGAAAACATTGTTATTACAAGTCAGTGCTTTGAAGTCTCTCTTTCAATTAAACACTGTGCAGTCAAATCTGAGACTTTTGATAGAACAACTATCTCGAGAAATAAAATCTGAAAGCAGAAACTCATTCTCTTCAGCAGCATTTGAACCACATTTGAACCACAGGATACCCATCTTACAGTACCTTAATAGCATTATGCGGCCCTAACCAACTATACGTCAAATTTCGCGAACCCGGAACAGAAGGTATCTCGCCGTGACGTCACATGATTTCAAACCATACACCCGGTTCTCGGACCCGTTGACAAATCCAAACCAAGTTAAATATAAGCACGAAACCTTTGTCATTCAGATCCAAACATTTGACCGTCCATATCACCATGTTGAGAACCGCTTTACAGACTGTGAGACTCCAGTTCCGCCAGCCAGTGCTCAGACCAACTGCTGGTCTTTCATTCAGAAGATTACTCTCCACAGAAACCAAAGAAGCCATTGAAAAAGCTATTGGATCTGCCCCAGTTGTCTTATTTATGAAAGGTACCCCAGAATTCCCTCAATGTGGTTTCTCAAGAGCTACCATTAACATCCTTGGACAGACTGGTGTTGATCCAGAGAAATTTGCTGCTTATAATGTCTTGGAAGATGCAGAACTACGTGATGGAATTAAAGAGTTCTCAGAATGGCCAACTATTCCACAATTATATGTTGATAAGGAATTCATTGGTGGTTGTGATATTGTTACTTCCATGTCCAAATCCGGTGACTTGCAACAATTATTAGGACAAAAGGATGTTCTTGTGCCATTTGACGAAGAAGAATAGGTCAATAACTCATGTATATAATTACACACATTTACTATTTAAAGATTTATGTATTCTCATGCCTTTAGATTTGTTAATTGTGGATCTTAATGGATATAACAAACTCCGTTGAGAGAATAAAGAGAATCCAATAGAAAGTTTGGAAAGACAGTAAGAAGAAGGACTACCATCAATCTTCACTAACCATTTGACACTCAGTTTGATCTGATTCTCAATTAAAAGTTGACTGAACATGGATAAATCTCGACATGATTAGAAATGAATCACATCAGTAGGCCCAACGAGATAACATCACTAGTAAGTGTCGACAGTTCAGTAACCAAAAAGTATAAGAGAATTGCAGACTCTGAATAATATCAGATCTGACGAATTATAGCATAAATTAATCCTATGCTTTCAGCTTAAGTGAAATACAGGACTAACTGGTTGAAAGTGTTAGCAACTTGAACAATTGGTGGTTCTGTATACTTATACTCACTCCATAGTATAACCAGATCCGTTTAGTAGGAACACTAGCATTATTCGTTGTCTGTGACAAATGTGTCCAAGTCTGGAATAGGATTTTTTTCGAGTTCTATCGCGGACAAAATTTGTGCAAAAAAAGCAGTAGCTACTTGACAAAGAAACAGTGTTTGGTTTCTCACATAGCTCTATGCGAATCTGTCTCCTTCTCTGGATAGTGGATCACAGACTTCTCGCCCACACAGTTCTGATCTCTTTCAGCCCCAAACAAAGCTACTGATCCGTTCTTCGGCGCCACTCGGCTCTAACAAAAGCAACATCTGAACAGTACACAGCCTCTTCGATCGGTCCAAGCATAGGATCATACCAGAAGGTGACATTCACAACAAACCTTGTTACCTTTCAGGCAGGAATACCGCAAAATGCCTGAATTCTGAGTGTTTCTATTGATCAGTCAATCATCTGATTTTTGCATTCTGCCATTTTTGTCCCCCTTTCTTCTTTTTTGTGTCAAAAAATCTCATGATTTTCCCATTTTGTATCGACTGACTTTCAAAGTGCACTGTGGATTGGACTTGCAAGACTCTGGAGAAGTGTGGATTCCTGCAGGTGGAACGACCCCTATATGATCCCGTGCAGGAAATATCCGGAATAGAAACACTGGCTGGGAAACTATATAATCTCAGTGTTTCGCACGTAAATAAAAAATCATCAAGAACTTGATTCTTCAGCTCCCTAGTAACTAAATAACGAACGAAATGGTCTCCCCATCCACTGTAAGACTATTGCAACAATCATTCGCCAGATTGAACAAAACAGCTGCCTCATCGGCTACCAAAAATCACACCTCCCAATTCATGCTATACTTAGGTGGTATGGCTGTATTATTTGGTTCAGGTATGACTTTGATGTACGAGACCTACTACCAAGACAACAAGATCAAAGCCATTTTTGCCAGACATGGTATTGGTACTGAATATGCCCATCAGATAGTCCAAAGAGAAGTAGCCAAATTACATGGTCACGCTTAACTTGATGTTGAGATTGCTTTCACTTATGAAATAATGACTTTATGTTGACGTAACGTACCCTTTGGATTTGCACCCCCTACTCTATTATATATGAATGTAATGAATTTGATTTTATCTTTGAGTAAAATTGCAGTCTCTACACGATTTCTCTTCTAATAAATTTTAACCAATTATAGCTATACAGTTGTACCAACAATAACCATTTCATAACTCTTTCAACTCTTCAATCCAGCCTTGGATAACTTCAACTGATTTCTTGTGCTCAACTTTTTCAGTCAATGACTCGGTTAACTCTTTTGATAAACCAGTGAACTCATCAGAGAATTTTCTCAAGATCGCCTTAACGAACCCGATAACTGTGGAGTATTTCCATTTTTTTTCCAGGTCTTCCGAATACCCTTCGCTCAAGTTTGGTAATTCGATATCTTCAATACCAACGGCCTTAGCAGAATCATCTAAAATCTTGAATAGCTCATTAATAACGAACTTGATTTCTTTAACTGATCCTTCTTTTGTATAAACGGCAGTTGTCAAAGTACGGAAGATGGCTTCAATTGCTGAGACATTAACAAGACCATAATTGACTCTCTCGGTATCTTTCAAGGTAAATTTTATTAGTGAGATTGGAGTAATTAACTCATATGATAGCAAGCTATCCAACACCAAGAAACCAGTCTGTGGTTCTCTGTTCCAATATTTCAAAATAGCTTCAATGGCCCATTCCTGTTTATCTTCAATCTCTTTAGTTATTTCTTTTGGCTGGTCCTTTTCTGATTCTTCTGGTTTTCCAAAGATCAACTCTTCTAACAATCCAAATGTGGAGTCAATGTATCTACCAGCATGTGAAATTGATCTGTTACCAGCAAGGGCAACTGTTTGGAAAACCAATGAGATCAACAATTTATCAACATTTGGAGCATCTTTGATTTCTTTTTTAATATCGTCAATGATTTCCATATATTCTTCTCTGTGTGCACCTTGATGAATAGCTTCAAATAATCTCTTCGTGAAAGCACTCAACGGTAATTTCTCATTCAAAAAGAAGAACTCAGGCTTTTCTGAACTAAATGTTAGATCAATGTCAGCCAATTGGAATTCATCACCAAATAAGGAGATATAATAAGCTTTCAATTCATCAGGGTTGTATAAACTGATATCCAAGTACTGATGGAACTCAGTAGTCAAACTACCTTCAATCTTTTCACGGCCAGTCAATCTCAATTCTTTTGAAATTAAGTTTCTAATGAATGCAATCTTTGGGTGATAAACACTCTTGTTTTGTTTTTGTGAATCTTGTTCCCATTCTCTCCATTTCCATGAGAAGTTGAAATTACTCAATTGTACAGATAACCAATCCAAATATCTCAATTTCAATTCAAAATCCAATGAGTTCAAATTTGAGTAAAAGAATCTAATAGCACGACCCATTACCGGAGCAATAGCACTTGATGAAAGAGTACATGCTTCAACTAAAGTAGTATAGAAATAGACTGATGGCTGAGAAGCAGTTGGTAGCTTGTAAATCAATGACAAAACAGTTTCAACAGCAACATCTTCAACTTTCCATGTTGATGCAGCTTGTGATTTGTCTTCTAAGTTTTTGTTTTCTTCATAAATTCTTTTTAAAGCGTCAATACTGGTATTTGGTGGTGCAAATAGTCCACTCTTGAAAAATAAATCTAATGTAGTGATTTGTCTAGCGACCTCTTTTCTGTTGAATTCAAGGGCTTCAATGATATCTGTGTTTATATCACGGACTAACAAACCAATATATGAGTCACTTGATGGTGTCGTTTCGATACCATCGGTTGGTAAATAGACTTCAAATGTGAATCTTGGAGTTCTCCACATCCCGTCAATAGAACCTAATCCTGTATCCAGCCCACTGATTTTCTTGAAATCATCTACTTGTGGGAATGATAATTGCGGTAATGAATACTTCTCAGATGGAACTAACAATTCAGATAATTGTTTCGTGGAGTCAATGAACATCTCTAGTGATTTGTTCAAATCATTGTTGAAGAATTCCTTGATTGCTGGTAAGATTGAAGTAATAAGTTCCTTTGATTCGTAAACTTTGTGAGCAAATTCACTGAATGGTTTAGTGATAGTGACTGAAGTCTCCACGATCTTAAAAGTCTCTGCAAGTTTAATCAACTCTTGAACTGATGAAATCAATTTCTCATTGGTTCCTTCATAGATGAAAAGATATGGCAGTGAGATCAAAGTGTTATAGAAGATGGCCTCAGCTAATGGGTTTCTCTTCTCTGGTGTATCACCTTGTAAGTCAATTGCTAGTTTGATCAACTGTGTGTGGATATTGGTAATGCTTTCTTCTGTAATGATGAAAGACAAAGTGGATAACAATCTTAAGATTAGTTTCACTCGATTCCATGGACCAGTTTCATGGGATTCTGGCACTGCGTCCTCAACAAACGCACTTTCAATGGATTCTTGAGCCTTTTGGTGGAAGAACTCAACAATAACCTTACCAACTGTCTGGTTTGTGGAGTTGACAACTTGGATTAGACCAGCGATGTGAGGGATCTTTTGTGGCTGTTCGATCGTGATGGCTAGAAATGTATTCAAAACGGCATCTCTGAAGGTCTTTTCGTTCTCAAAATGTGTGACAATCGGAGTGCGCATGAACTCAACATCCTCAGCGTACTTCTTGGATGACTCTCCCAACGTGTTCAGGTCCGCACACAATGTTTTGGCAAGTTCAACCATTGGCGGTAAACGAAACCTCTTCTCGCTTGGATGTTGATAGTCATCGTTTCCTAGAATTTGTTAGTGAACTGAAAGGCGCGAAGTACAATCGGCTGTCTGAGATACCCACCAGATCTTCTCTTTCTGTTGAAACTCATCTTTAGCTTCTTTTGTGACAATTGGCTATGGTTTGCTGTTATTGCAATTTTCCATTTAGACATCTTTTTGTATAGGCATAATTTTTTTAAATGCGCCAGGATTATGTAATCGTCATAGTTAAGAGTTGCGAGATATAAACCACAAACACAATAGTCTGTGATGTGTTTCATTATTCTGTATATAATAACGTTCATAAGTATGTATGCAAATTTTATTCAATGTTCATTCCTTCAATTCTCAGCAGCAGTGACATTCAACAATGAAAATGAAGTCAATCTTTTGTTCTTGACTGGGGATTCTGGTCTGTCGTCAAATGAATTGTTCCCACTCAAGAAAGGTCTCTGACTTAATCTCCTTGGAGATTTGGTCTCAGTACCTAACAAACTGGCATTTCCCATTGATGTACGGACATGAGTTTCTGTTGACTTATTCATGAAGAAATCATTCAATCTTTTTTCAAGCTCAAGCTTCTCATTCATCAAAATCTTGTACTTCTCATTCATGATATTTAGTTTCTTCTTATCATTTGATAAGATTTCAATCTCATTTTGTAAGTTTGGAATTGTGATGGAATGATCCTTCTCATTTTCCTCTATTAACTTATCCAATTTTTCTTTCAAAACAGGCAACTGTTTTTTTAATTCATGTGATTCAGATTCCAGTTTATTGATAGCTTCATCCTTAGATGCCATTTCTGACTTCAATTGGTCAATCTCATAGTTCAACCTCAATGCAGAAGGTTCTTGATTGTTCTCATGTAACAAGACATGTTCTTCAGCTATATATCTAATCTTTCTTTCTTTATTCAATTTTCTAGTCAAATCAGCAATTTGTAAAGCACACTCTCTCAATTGATCTTCATGAGATCTCTCCACTGGATTTGGCGATAATGAATTACCATTTGGTTTATTCAATTTCTCTTCCAATTGGATTTCTCTTCTGATTGAAGCAGCTAACTCTTTCGAAACCAATTCTAATTCTTGAATCAAATCAGTTTTAGCTTCCATAATACCCATTTGATCAATAGTGAAATTGAATGGTCTCGACTCGGATTCAACTCTCTTCGTCTCAGGAACAAAAGATTCTGCTAGTATATTAACCTTATTCATGTTTTCAGTCAAGGAGGCAGAAACAGGGGATATTAGTACATCTCTAGCTTTTCTGAATTCTTGATATCCATGATCTTCAGTAGGACCAGCAGGATCCAAACTTCTATGAATAACCGTACCATTACCTTCATCGTCATCACTATAATCATCACATTTGACCTTAACATCATCAGTTAATATATTAGCTGATCTTTCAAATTCCTTTTCTGAATAATTGGAAACATTTCTTGATTCGAAAGTACCATTGGATTCAATCTTGGAACTATCAATAGATTTCAAAACTTGTTCGAATTCATTAGCCTTTTTCTTCTCATTTCTATTTCTTGTCCATTTCTTCAAGAATCCAGGAGATCTGAAACCACCCTTCTTGGAACTACTCTTGATTGAAGAGCCACTCTCAACACTATGTCTTTTGATATTCAATGGAGTAGTGTACACTGATGCACTGAACGAATTCTGTTGAACAATAGGGGTCTTGTTGAAATCTTCATTGAATTCAGTTTCATTATCACCAAACTTATCTCTTGGTGAAGTATTATTAACATCATTCAACTTCGGAGTATCAACACCATAATAAGAGTTACCTATGGAGTGTGTGTTCACTGATATATCCTTCTGCTCATTAATAGTTGATTGACCTATCGTGGATTGATCATTGAAAACTTCCGAATCTTTACCAACTGTATCATTACCATAATCATGATCACCGACCACACCAGCTTTTGAACCCAACACTGAGAATTGAGATGCAGTAACAAATCCATCGACATTCGTAGTCGTATCACCAACAGCAGCCAATCCATAAAGTTTCTTATTATGTTCATTGTTGATAAACCCAGGACTTGCACTAACTGTTGAATATTGAGACATTGATGAAATGGAAACTTGATTTCTAGAATGTCTATTACCTGGGTTAGATGGATCATATTTAACAGGTGAAATCATATTGTCATTACGTCTGCCCGGTGAGGCATAGACGTAACTGCTCTGATCATAAGAAGACTGTGCATTGTCTGACTGGATTGGTGGTGTGGTCATTCTTTGATTGACTTCATATGGTTTTGATTCATCTAGTGGCTCAAGAACTCTAGGAATAAAATCCACAGAATTAGAAGGTGTTGATTCTTGGAATGGTAATAAAGAAGGTTTCGAAGGAGATGTAAGTTGACGTTCGGCAGATGGTGGATTGGAGTCATTTTTATTGATATCATCATCGGAAGATTCCGAATCATCACGAAGACTCAAAAGACTGAGGTGTGGAAGACCTTTGCTTCTTGGTAGTTTTGATGGTGAGATGTCTGGTGTTTTAATTTGATAATTGGTGGTTTGACGGACTGGTGATGGGGTAGACTCTTCATTAGGTAATGTGGTGTGTTCTTTGGATAATGATGCTTCTGAAGTTGAAGTGAATCCTAATGAATCATCCTGATGATTGTCTGCTAAGTAATGATGGTTTGGTTCTCCTTGAAAAGAAGGTTCATCTATCTTTGTAGAATGGACGGAGTTTTCACTAGTTTCTTGTATTGTCTCGTTCTTAACAGGAGTAGAACCTGTAAATTCATCCCTCTGACTCTGCATTGACTGTTGTGGATGTATTTGCTGAACATAAGGAACATGGGCATCTGGTGGCTGATGCTGAAATGAAGGGCCTTGTTGTTGTTTCTGTTGCTGTGATGGTTCTTCCATGGAAGGAGATAAGTTCGACTGAGACTGACTTAATGGGGATGGAACGCCAGGTAATGAATTTCTATGTTGATGTACAGGTGGAGGATGACTTCTATAATTAGGACCCCTGTTGGCAGGTGGTGGGCCTCTACCCAATGGTCGTGGGCCTTGACCTGGAGGAGGACCCTGCTGGTATGGATTACCGCCAGAAGTCAATGAATAAGCTCTGTTTGAAGGTGGAGGACCACGTTGTTGTTGTGGGAATGGAGGTTGGTTCATCAAAGAGTTCGCTCTTAGACCTTGCATGAATTGAGGTGGTTGATTAGTTAATGAATAAGCTCTAGGACCATAGTTTCCTAGTGGAGGAGGTTGATTACTTAACGAATTGGCCCTTGGGCCATTAGCAAATGGAGGTGGTCTGTTTGTTAAAGAATCTCTTCTTGGATCACCACTATTCGAATAAGGATTCACGCCAGTTTGTAATGACATCGCTCTCGGGTCGCCATTATTCATTTTCCCAGCCTGTGCCATCACTTGTTTCTTATAGGCAGTCATCTGTTTCCTATATTGAGTGTTTGAACCAGCGACACCTTGAACAGCCTTGGAAGGGTCTGCACCGAAAGTCGGAATGATAGGAGTGGTATCAAATGAAGAACCACCACCATAACGACCTCTATCTCTAATAGTAGTCAAATCATCAAACGACATTCCATTCGTACAGGTTGGATCAACCACTACATCTTTCCCATCTTCATCTTCATCGTCGCCAACACCATATGCTGCCTTCTTAGGTTTGTTCTTCCTGAAAATACTGAAAGCAGAATGATTACTTGTTAATGAAGATCTTCTTGATCCGGCATTTGGGGAAGCACCAACATGGGGTTGTGGTTGGTCGTAATGTCCAGCTGGAGGCTGTCCATAGGGTCCTGGTTGAGGGCTGTACCCTCTTTGTTGCTGTGGTGGACGGTATGGTTGATGAAACTGTTGTGGTGGTGGGGGTCCATAGCGTTGATTTGGAGGGTATTGCTGTTGTTGTTGTTGCATAGGTGGTTGTGATGGTTGATTCGCAGGCGATTCGTACCTGATGTCAATACTTCCGATATCGCTGCTCAGGAGCTGGTTCCTTATGGACGGATTCTGTTGTTTGTTTGAGGCAGCGTGCATATTTGGATCAATTGTGAGGTGGTGTAATGTTTATTGATGGTTTGTCTATGTTTTATTATGGCATGCAAGATGATCTCGGGATGAATTGTACGACTTTGTATGTGATCTGGTGAAATAAAGACTGTGTTATTTGTGAATAAACGTATCTGGTTTCTCCAGCCCGTGCAAAACCTCAGGATCAACAGTTAAAGCAATACCAAAATAGCACTGGTCTAACAGTTTAATTTTAACAGTTTAATAGACATAGAAAATTCGAACGAAAAAAAAAAAAAATGAAACTCGCCTAATCGGATTTAGTTCGTAAAACCGCGATTTCCTGTGAAGTAATGGTTATAATGAATCAACTACTACACATCAAACTTCTTTCATCACTATTCATCTTCTATTTCGCCACGGTTCCCATCACAGTGTATCTTTGTGAGAAGAAACTGTACCAGTCATCAAGCACCTGCAACTGTCTGTCTGTGAACTCGGAAATATCATCACTGACTGAAATATCAGTGTCTTCTTTGTTTAAACTGGATTTACCTAACGCTCTACTTGCATCTCTTCCCACAAGTGCGTTATATTTAGACGTAGGGCCGTATGCAGCTTCGTTGTGTGTCACGTCAAAGACAGTTCCCTTGACGGCGATGTAGCGTTGAGGGAGATCGACTCCTATTGGGGTATGTTAGTATATCTGTTGATGTGGCTGTATCGGGGCATTGTTAGACATACCGTTGAATTTGGAAAGTTCTTCTTTTGCGAATACGTGCGCTTGTGGTTCTGCCAATTGGACAGGCTGTTTTGGTGCGAACTTGGACATCTCTTGTATTGTTTTCTATGGGTTTGTTTGATGAGATCAAAGGGTATCTGGTTGATTTGATTTTCTTCGGGAAATTTCCATAAAAAATCAATATTCAAGTGTCACCCACCGCCATCTACAAGACTAAACCATACACAACCAACACAATGCTCGCGTTCATCGAAGACCTCTGGCAATCCATCTTCACTCCAGGTGCCACACCAACACTTGTCCTCGCGACACATCTCACTTTTTTCATGCTTGTGTTGTCGCTTCTGACATTAATCTTTTTATCCAACTTCAACATCCATCTCATCGCATTATTAATCATATCGTTGGTGTTGTGGGGTCTGTTGACCTGGTTTATCAGTGAATTGGAAGCATCCAAGCAAGATGATGTATCCAATGAAAAGAAAGAAACCACAGGCACAGCTGAACTAAAAGAAGAAAAGAAAGAGTCCGCCACCTCTTCTGCAACCAAAGTCAAATCAACATTTAAAAAGAGAAAAGCTTAGATATTACGATCAACAAACCTACTAGCATTATTATCATAGAAAAGGTGTGCTTATATACAGGATATTAATCATTACTTCATTGATGTCTTTTTATCAAACCAAAAATTCAGTTCTTCATGCCCTTGTGAAGTCTCTGATTCTCGTAGTCAAGCATCTCCTGCTCCAACTGTTTCTTGAACTCCTCCACATCATCATCATCATCATCACTATAATCACCCGGACCATCACTCTCCTTCATCCCCTTTATTTTGCTGTCTCTTCTAAACAAGGACGAAGATCTTTTTTTCAACTTTCTCTCATCAAACACGGAACTTGATCTAGGTGAAGGTGATCTTGAAGAAACACCACTCTTGTTGTTATCACCACCGCCATTGGCACCAAAGAACTTGGGGGATAGTGATCTCCTCAACGCGGTACTGAATACCTTTCTGTGATCACTGGTTCCACAACTACCGCTGATACCGGTCACTGCGTCTGTTGGCGACACCATCACCTCGTCTGGGTGATCATACTGCATCTGACCGGTGCTATCATTGACATAACGGTATCCCAAGACCACCGGATCGTACTCTGCTCGCCACCCAGGCGTCTGCACGGTGGGCAGGCTGAATGCGGAAACGCCGTTGCTGCTGATGTGTGTGTCGAGTGACAGTTTTCCCTTGATGTTGTTGAAACTGTTGTTATCTTTCGAGCTTGTTGATGTGCTGTTGGACTGCCTGCGTTTGGGAAGGAAGCGTGACATGCTTGTGGAATAAAAGGCCAATCAATGTGGCAAACACCCAAAAACAACACTAGAATGTGACGCTTTTAGAGAAACTCGTTTATTTATATTCAAGGGTAACAAATATCCAGAACCCTGAGTTGCTTACAATTTACGGCTAGTGCGAAATCCCGTTTTCCTTTATTTCCACCATAAAAACTGTAATAAACACATTATTTGACTCAACGTTAACCGATTACAAAGCGCCATTAAAAACACAGCTACACTCTTCGATAACAAATCAATCAATTTACAATCCGCTCGCTATACAAACAATAACAATAGCAGGCAATACCGTCTAGAAATCACCGCCGAAATCACCACCGCCCATGTCGTCTCCTCCACCGTAGTCATCCCCGTAGTAGTTGTTCTCGACAACAGTGTCAGGCGTCATCATTGATCCCAACGCTAACCCACCTAACATACCGGCACCGGCCCCCAACGCCATACCTGTTCCTGCTCCCATCCCACTTCTGCCTGATCTACCTTGTTGTTGTTGCTGAGCGAACTGTGGTTGTTGCCCATAAGGCTGCTGAGGATAGTACTGGCCCTGTGGTGCGTATCCCTGCTGTGGGTAGCCTCTGTAACCACCTTGTTGTGGGTATCCGGCTCCATACTGCTGTTGGGCAGGATATTGTTGTTGAGCCACTGGTGGGACTGTTGCTGATCTTTGAGCTGGAATTGGGGCTCCTTCAGCAGCAGGAGAGCTTCCGTTTGGAGCATATGGTGGAGGTTGGTGGTTCTTTTCTTCGTCCGGGAATTTAGTACCTGATGGTGCCTCCCATTGTGATCTTCCTGAGCTCAAATCAACGTAGAACCAGGTCTGATATTTATCATCGAACTGTGCCTTCCAGCCTGCTGGAACATCAGGGACTCTATCAGCCATTTTCTTAACTGTTTTGTGCTTTGGAATTATTAAAGATCAAGAGAAGAATTTCTTCTTTTTTTATATTCCAGCTCCGACTGACTTCTCTGGGCAGAAATTAGGAGAATCGCTCTCGGTTGGAAATTGATAAGCAGAACAACCAGTTTAGTGATCCACACAGCCTTTGTCGGACTAATGACCACTAAACGCACAATAAATTATAACCCTGATAACGTCAACTGACAGGAAGTTAAGCTCCTGAGTCCTGACGTAATCACAAAAGACTACATCCTCAATCAATAAACGAATAAATTATTGATTTAATACTATACTAAAATAACACTAATTCAAACTGTTTAATCGAATAAACCGAAACCCATGTCATCGTCAGATTCATCAGCTTCTTCTTCAGCTTCTTCAGCTGGAGCATCATCGTTTGATGATGAGGCGGCAGCGGCAACTGGGGCAGCAGAAGCGTATTTGTCTGGGTTTTCAATTCTGTCAACTAATTCTTCGATTTCTGGGAAAACGAATTTAGAAGCAATAGCAACAGCTAATAAATCTTTGTAAGTGTTAACAACTGAGTGACCAACTGATGGTAAGGTTGGGTATTTGATAGCTAATGAGATAGAAGCAATGGTGTTGATAGCGGAAACAAAGTGACCAACTAATTCATCATCAGTGATATCTAAGATAGAAGCTGGGAAAACTTGACCGTTGTCGTAAACTTGAACAATAGTTAAACCATAAGTGAATGGAGAAATGTTCAACAAGTTTAACAAAGAAGCTTCGGAAGGACCAACTTTAGAACCGGCTTGAACAACTTTGACATCAGAAACAATTTCAATGGTACCTCTAGCAATTTTGGTTGGAACACCTAAAGCTTGGAAGAAAGAGGTTTTACCTGGTTCTAAACCAGTGTTGATGGCTGGAACCCAAACATCACCTGGAGCAACGGCACCAGCTCTGGCTGGAGCAGCAACTTTGTTGTCTAAGATAACATCTCTGATTTCTTTCAAGTCAGCATTGGTGAAAATGAAACCAACATTACCTCTGATGAATGGTAATAATTTTTCATAATCTGGTAAATCAGATAAGAAACCTCTGATAGCTCTTCTGATCATGGTGTTTTTACCCATAAGAACAACAGCTCTTGATCTTAAAGATTTTCTGACTTCATGTAATTGTTGAGATGAAACATTATCAACACCAACAACGAAGATAGATTTGTATTCATCTAATAATTCTCTTAATTTGGAAAAGTATTCCACTTTTTTTTCACGAACGCCTGCCATTTCTACTTATTTGGTTGAAGAAAGGATCTGTTTAAAGGTTACTCTGTTAAAACTTCCAATGTTAAAGGTTGGATGAATTATCGAAAATGTCGATTTTTTTTCACTGGGTTAGACTGAGTGTGTGAAAAAAATCTGTGAACACCCAGACACTATGTTTGGTAGGGCCAGGATTTTTGTGACTTTGGAGTTTTTCACATTGTCAACTATGGAAGCTCCGACCACAAAGGATTTGTTAGTAAATGGCGTAGCTATCATAACTAATTCTCTCAATTTTGCTTTCAGAGTCTCTAAGTTTGGCCATAGTACACAAACATGTAGTTAATCTATATTGGTATCCCTTAGCACTCCCCAATAAGGCCGAGATATGGTGTTCTTAGGACAAAACCAAAATACAAAGTCACGTGCCGCCCTCGGAATTAGACATATATCTTCAAATTAGACAGGCTCATGTTACGATTTTAAAATTTATAAACCAAAGTAGTACACAATAGAAATAATTTGAAAATTGCTCCTACGGCATTCAGCCTTAAAGAAATTGTTATTTGATTACTACAGAATGTGTTCATATAATAAAACCATATAAACACTTATTATTTCGGCCATCTAGAAGAGGTTTTATTTCTCTGATCTCGAGATTTGGTAGCGCGCAGAAATTTCATAGCGTAAACCTGAGACTGAGACCTTAACTATGGAGGTTAAAGCAACAAATTGCTAGGTAATTGTCAATTGGGTGTACACTGTATAGATGAGGAGGACTTGTAGCAGTCAATAGCCGAACCAGTGAACTTGGTGAAACTCAAAGTCTTAGAAGGTAGTCCATTAGAACCGTTATTAATTTCATCTCGTTGAGATAGCACTAACTAAGTACTTTATGACGTAGTCGCACACATCTAATTATTCAAGTGAAAGCTACCTTTGATATTGAACCTTCTACTGCACTACGAAATCTGCATGATATTGTTACTATTATTATTAGATGGAGTGTCAACCGCTTATTGATCTTTCCATTCTTCTTTTTGTCTGATTGAGGCCTCTTCCGTTGACACAAAACCGATGCCAAATTCCCCACATGATCCATCCACCAAAAAGCCTCTCCAAATGAATGAAACAAGCACAATACAGAATACTTTTATTAGACACCAGCCATCAGTACTAAAAATAACATCATTGGCAACAATAGATCAATAAACATTGCCCCTGCATCAGATCAAATCATGATGGCTTGCTCTAAAGTTAATTGACTTTGCTGGCTGGTTAATTGGAGGTTTGGCGTCCGATTCAACAATCGGGATGATTTGCAGACATTTTCGCTTTTGTGTTTCTAAAAATACACCAGTTTTCGCCGATTTGGCGAAATTGACCGAACATCTCTGACGCGACAGGACACAAGATTTGGATGGAAAACCAAGAAAGAGAGATGCCTAGAGTTGGAACATAGAACTTGGAACTTGGAACTTTGAGCCTTCAGGTACAATTGTTTAACGACGATCTGGTTCGTTATCGCGCGTACAATTCTGAACCTCGCAACGTTATTCTATTCCAAACAGGGCCATTCCATTCCTGAATAGCAATATACCATTACGCTCACCCGTGTTTACCATATTCGTTACACCACCCCTTACTTCAGCACAACAAAGATGACGTTTCCACGGTTTCAGATCTGTGACGCGCTCAAAAAGAGCAGAATTACGCCGTTTTGCCCCAACAATTACCGGATCCAGCAAATTAATCAAATCAGGCCAGCATTTTCTGCAAGTTGACGCATGTCTATTTTCAGAAACTTTTTTCAAGCTATAGTTTCAACTTCAAAAGAAAAGAATATAAATACTTGTGAATGTTCCTCCAATTCGATGTCTGTTTTCCTTCTTCTTCTTCATCTTTATAAGAGAACAATTTAATCAACTACCACACACAAAATACAATGTCTTCTCCATCAACTTTAGCCTTAGTCCCAACCCAAGCCGTCGTTTACGCTGGTTCTGTTAACACCACTAACGGTTCCAACTCTACCACTTCATCTGCTAACGGTGTTGCTCAAATCAACTTAAACTGGAAAGCTGGTGTTGCCATCGGTGCCTTAGTTGGTTCCCCAATTATCATGGCTTTAGGTTTATAAGTCTAATGATTCAAAATTTTCAAAATTTATATTAATGGACGTCATAAAAAGTTTTTAGAACTTGGGTTTTTTCTATTCTTACTCTTGTCATGTTATGTTAAAGGTTTCCAATAGTGGTCGCATGCAATAGATTTGCATAAATGTAATATTCAATGTTATATTATGTTTAAGGTTATTTAATTTTACGGTTTTTTAGTTAATAAAAAAATACAATTGTAGTCAATTTCTCCATAATAATCATTTAACGCACCCACCACTAGAATTTGGTCTCGTCTCATGATTCTACAAATATTGTTGAAGCATGGACCAATTGACTGACGGATTTATTCCTTTGATTACTGTGTGCCACAGCTCCTGACTATTCCAATGAAGGCGGTCTACAAGCTGAGAACCAAGTTTTGCCTACAATATTAGTTTCGATGTTGCAGATTCCAATCAATCGGGTGATGTCACTGATGTGATATGTTAAACCTAGTATACCAGCGTTTTGGTTCATAGCAAATCTTATATTCTGTGATACTGTTTTTCAACAGGCCGGACATAGATATGATGTAATTTACCATATGCCACGGCCGTTAATTCCCAGTTCTCCCAGCACGTCTTGTGTGTCATACTGGCATGCTTCATAGCTGTAATGACAGGAGTATCTGTCGGAAGTTGGTATGGAGCTTTTCAACTCCGGTAAGTCGAAATGATTAAGGTTTGTGCTGGATTAGGGCAAGGTCTCTGCTTAAAGTGAGACAAGTATATAGCATGAAGTACATATTCGAATCTCAGCATTATTGGTAGAAACTATAAATTTGTTCTATACCTATACTGTGAGACTTGTGGTAGATGCACACAGTGTATCTTTGAGGTATCATCCGTTTAAGTAGAGTGCATATTTTGCCTCGTTATGATGACAAAGATTAGAGAGTAAATACGAAAGGATATAAGAAGAAATTCATCCTAATGACTTTTAGAAAGTCGTACTGCTTCTGTAATTTACAGGGATTTATTAGAACATGAAAAGCAAGGGTATAGAATTAGGTAGATAGATACAAAAAGACTGTCATCAAATAGGATCATAAATATGAAGCAGAAAAATAGTAAATAAACTGTGGGGTAAGATGATCATGAATACAAAGTGGTTCCTATTTTAATGAACCAGCGCTGGGTGACTGTTTTCATGAAGTGATTGGTGCAGCATTAGTATAAAAAGCGTCCTCGGTGAAGTGAAACCTTAACAAAAATAAGTAATCCTGTGATGATACGAATAAAAATGTCCAAAACTGGAGGTTAACCATCAAATGAAAGCAAAGGGATGAATGAAAACAGACCAGGTCTTGATTAACCCTATAGGAAATAATAATTCCCCATTAATTATAAGAAACAAGGTAAAACCAATAAAGCAGGGACAATAACTGTTAATTTCCAGTTCAGTTTACCAGTGTTGTAAGAAGCTCCACTTGAGTTGGCTTGACGAACAGAAGTAGTTTTAGCAGTGCTTGAACTTGAGTTTGAGCTTTCACTATCATCAACAGAAATATGAAAACCGTCTGGGTTGATGACATTACTGTTTGAACTGAACTGAGCCAAACTTGATGAATCCGTCAGTATTTTCAAGTCTGAGTAGAAGTTTGTGTTTGGAGCTGAAGTAGTGATGGAATCTGAAGTAGATGGGACGGGGGTCAGGAGTTCTGAAGAAGTTAATGATAAAGACATGCTTGTTTTGTTTTGTTGTTGTGAAATTCAGTGTTTGCAAAGTGTTATCCAGATGAAATGAGTGGTTGCGCGGGTATATCAGTGGTATTAAGCAACGGAACAACCTTTATAGTTGGAGATAATAGAGTTGATAATGTGTGAGAGGTGCCAGTGATAAAATGGAAGATTGAAAGGGCCCAACAAACTGTTTAAATATATTCAAACCGTCGATCTCTCAACATGGAGGATAAAAGATTATCATCATGAGGGAGTGAAATTTTCTTACAAAACAGTCGCTACGATGCACAAATATGTAAGGAACGGTAATTTTGGGTTCCTGGATCATACATAAATACGTTATGGTATAGGTTTCACGCGCTTAAAACATTCTCATAAGCACTCCGAGTCCGCTCAAAGTGGGAGTTTAGGTGATTTTAAAGAACCACAGTTGTGCTACCGTTATCAAGTATCGACTGTATTATGGTCTAACATGTCTGTGAGTGTGTGGTCGCCGTTTTTTCAGACAGGTTTAGTGATTGTCGGGCAGAACGCGGATTACTTGCAATCTTGATCGTTGTCTCGGGAATGCTTGTTGTTTTGAAACAAGCCAGCTCCAGAGTCCAAACTGATCCCCAGACTGTCAGAGATTCAAGAGTTTGTAAGCTTGTTGACGGCATTGTTTAGAAATTGAAACATAGTCTTGTGGTCAGTGGTCACTGCTCAGCGGACCAGTCAAATATACTCAAAGTTTCGACTTGAGCGAAGTTACTGGAGTGTGCCCGTTGCACTGGCTCAGGATTCAAGAATCAGGGTTCGGGAGCCAGACAGGAGATCACAGGACTAGGAACAGCTGCGACAACATCTAGTTTGACGTATGTACGGAAGAGATTTGAATTTTGAAGCACAAAACCAATGTTCGATGTTAAGCTGCGTGTAGCGGAACCCACGTCTTGTAACATCAGAGCCAATGTTCCAATACTTACATTAAGGTTGGGCAACGTGTCATGACTCATGATTCATGCAATCATCGATAAATTCAGGTTTCTTCAAGCATGGTGCTGCTACCTGTAACATTGATTAATTGATATGACCTTGTGCGATCGTGATCAAAAGTATGATTACCGTGATATCAAGTTCGACAGTATCTGAGTATGCCACATATTGGCTCAGTCCTAGCCCATGATTGTAAACAGATTGCCCAAATATTGTGCGATTCTCTGATTAGGGCTGCAAGCTGTAATCACGTGAGAGAAATAGCCCTAACAGCTTTTCAAGCTGAGTTTTTCATTTTTCCGGGTAAGCTTTTTCGCTGAAATTTTTTTTTCAACGTTGAAAAACTTCATAGCGAAAACTTCACTTCACATCTACAATTTAGTTTAGAATCTTTGTTCTACCGTATATACATCAACAAGTACGTATAGTTCACCATGAACGACACACAAAACCGAACAGTTACTAACATGATCAATTAGTGGGTGCTTACAAATATTTAGAAGAATTACAAAGAAAAAAACAATCTGATGTTAACAGATTTTTATTCAGAGTCAGAGTCTGGGAATACCGTCAAAGAAACGTTATCCACAGAGCTTCAAGACCATCTCGTCCAGACAAGGCTAGACGTTTAGGTTACAAAGCCAAACAAGGTTACGTCATCTACAGAGTTAGAGTCAGAAGAGGTAACAGAAAGAGACCTGTTCCAAAAGGTGCTACTTACGGTAAGCCAACCAACCAAGGTGTTTCTCAATTGAAATACCAAAAATCATTACGTACCACTGCTGAAGAAAGAGTTGGTCGTCGTGCTGCTAACTTGAGAGTCTTAAACTCATACTGGGTTAACCAAGATTCTACCTACAAATACTTTGAAGTTATCTTAGTTGATCCTCAACACAAAGCTATCAGACGTGATGCTAGAATCAACTGGATCGCTAACCCAGTTCACAAACATCGTGAAGCTAGAGGTTTGACTGCTTCAGGTAAGAGATCAAGAGGTTTAAACAAAGGTCACAGATACAACAACACCAAAGCTGGTCGTCGTCACACCTGGAAAAGACAAAACACCTTATCCTTATGGCGTTACCGTCATTAGGGGAATTAAACTTCTTAATCTGTTTGCTAAAATGGTGATGGTTGTCCCGAATGTGTTTTAAGTAATATGTTTATTGAAATTTGCAGCTATTGCTGAGGTAAGAAATGGTTCCTTTAATTAAAATTTGATTGTAGATTTTTTTTGATAATTATTCGATCATCTGTCAGCTATCTGGTGAGAGATTAAGTGACACACTCAGCAGACGCCTCTTATCCCTTGAACTCTCCACACTGAAGGGTATCAGTTCTCCGAATGAAATATTTCAGTCAGATCATCGTACTTCCGAGGGCAACTTCAAGTCGGAACTGTGTTTGACTCTTTTTGCTACAAAATTGGATTCATTTTGTCCGCAAATTGAGGTCGAGAGCCAGTATAAAGCAGTCCGAGTTCCCATCAACCCTGCGCAGTTCCCCTTGCCCATTCTCCCCGAGCCAGTCGCACTTTAAGCACACACTCACATACTCACACGCATAGAAACAATGGCTGCTTACACCAAGACCGCTATCCTTTCCGTCTACGATAAGACTGGTTTGTTGGATCTAGCTAAGGGTTTAGTTGAAAACAACGTCCGTATCTTAGCCTCCGGTGGTACTGCCAAATTAGTCCGTGAAGCTGGTTTCCCAGTCGAAGATGTCTCCACCATCACCCACGCCCCAGAAATGCTCGGTGGCCGTGTTAAGACCTTGCATCCAGCCGTCCATGGTGGTATTTTGGCCAGAAACTTGGAATCTGATGAACAAGATTTGAAAGACCAACATATTGAAAAGGTTGACTTCGTTGTCTGTAACTTATACCCATTCAAGGAAACCATTTCCAAGATCTCTGTCACCATTGAAGAAGCTGTTGAAGAAATTGATATCGGTGGTGTCACTTTATTAAGAGCTGCTGCTAAGAATCATGCCAGAGTTACTATTTTGTCTGATCCAGAAAATTATCCAGAATTCTTAGAAGAATTGAAAACTGGTGAAATCTCAGACAAAGTCAGAAACAAATTAGCTTTGAAAGCCTTCGAACACACTGCTGATTACGATGCTGCCATCTCTGATTTCTTCAGAAAACAATACGCTGAAGGTGTCTCCCAATTACCATTACGTTATGGTGCTAACCCACATCAAAGACCAGCCCAAGCCTATGTTGCTCAAGGTGAATTACCATTTAAAGTCTTGAGTGGTTCTCCAGGTTACATTAACTTATTAGATGCTTTGAACTCATGGCCATTAGTTAAAGAATTATCAGCTTCATTGAACCTTCCAGCTGCTGCTTCTTTCAAACATGTTTCTCCAGCTGGTGCTGCTGTTGGTTTACCATTAACCGATGCTGAAAAGAAATTATACTTTGTCTCTGACATTGAAAACTTATCCCCACTAGCCAATGCTTACGCTAGAGCTAGAGGTGCTGACAGAATGTCATCATTCGGTGACTGGATTGCCTTATCTAACATTGTTGATTTACCAACTGCTCGTATCATCTCTAAAGAAGTTTCAGATGGTGTTATTGCTCCAGGTTACGAACCAGAAGCTTTAGCTTTATTGAAACAAAAGAAGAAAGGTAAATACTGTGTTCTACAAATCGATCCAAACTACACTCCAGAATCATCAGAATCAAGACAAGTTTACGGTGTCACTTTACAACAAAAGAGAAACGATGCCATCATTAACAAATCTACTTTCAAAGAAATCGTCTCCAAGAACAAAGATTTACCAGAACAAGCAGTTATTGATTTAACTGTTGCCACAATTGCTTTGAAATACACTCAATCAAACTCAGTTTGTTATGCTAAGAACGGTATGGTTATTGGTTTAGGTGCTGGTCAACAATCAAGAATCCACTGTACTAGATTAGCTGGTGAAAAAGCCGATAACTGGTGGTTAAGACAACATCCAAAGGTCCTTGGCTTCAAATGGGCTAAAGGTACTAAGAGACCGGACAAATCAAATGCTATTGATTTGTACGTCACTGGTCAAATTCCAACTGATGAACCAGAAAAATCTGAGTTCGAATCCAAATTTGAAGTCATTCCAGAACCATTGACTGCTGAAGAAAGAAAAGACTGGTTATCTAAATTGACCAACGTTGCATTATCATCAGATGCGTTCTTCCCATTCCCAGATAACGTTTACAGAGCTGTTAGATCTGGTGTTAAATACATTGCTGCTGCTTCAGGTTCAGTTCAAGATGCTGCTGTCTTTGCTGCTGCTGATTCATTCGACATTGTTTATGTTGAAAACCCAATCCGTTTGTTCCACCATTAAATCTACGTTCTTCGTGATGTTTTTTATACAATGATAATATTTATGTTCTTTATTTCAAATTCTATGGCTTGTAGAGACGCTACACTTGGTTGTAATTATGATATGCCTATATCAGTAACTATAAAAAAAGGAGTATATAAGATGAAGATGTTTGCAACATGGTTTTACCCAAGTGATCAGTGGTCAAATGACCATACACAGTGTTTAGGAATATGTTGCCGTGAGACATAAGTGGCCGAACTCAACCAAGGAATGAGCAATGAAATCCGCTCCAAGGGAGTTCAAAACCGTCTCACTCAATTTACAATCTGTCGACGGGGCTGCTTCTGCTTCAATACTCAGAGAGTAGTATGCAGGACCAGACCAGTAGTAACGAAACCGATCAACCAATGAAGGGACAAGTCCATTAAAACCAGTACACGAGTGATCCCACAAATTTACTTGCCTCACAAGCGCCGATCTGCTACCAAAACATTGACTACAGTGGCACAACAGACAACGCCGAAGCATTTAGCCCATTGATTTACTGAGTTGTTCCGTAACACAGATTGATGATGTTTTTAGAAGTTTAGTAGGTGAGAATGAAAATTTTCAGTGGTGTTTTTTATAGTGAGAAAGTACTGGAAAGTTTCATCGACCGGGTAATGCTCATCGCCTGGTACGGCCACTCCATCACCAAAATGGGAAATTTTTATCGTTACATTTTGTTTGATGGGGACTTAGGGCTGGAGGAATAGCAGTTGATTTGGTTCATTATTCATAGTCAAGCATGTCCAGAAGAGCTGAAAGATACCAGCTAAAACACGCTCAGAAGGAGGAGGAAGAGGAAGAGTATGAAAGAAAACCACAAAGGAGATCGAGAGTCAAACCTACAACGACTTTTGGTAACGATGGTCACTTATCTTTGATCCCACCAAGTACAGAACATACCCTACCATCCAGTGACTTGTTAAACTTATTCAAGAACACTTTTAAACATTTATTTGAAGCAGATGACCTAGAGAAGTTTATTCAAGTGGTGAAGGGAGATTTGTACAACAGAGATTATGCTACAGCTTTCAGTGATGATGACAGAAGAATGGCATATTGTGTGAGATGGACTCCATCCCGTGCATTGGCTTATGCTTCACTGTTTAGTACTCTGGAATCGGTCAGAGATGTCATCACCCAATCAGACTCACATGTGTTATCAATTGGTGGTGGTGCCGGTGGTGAATTGATCGCATTGTGTTCGTTATTTGCGGCATCCAAAGATTTCTTAGATAAAGAGAAGGAAAAGTTTAACATTGAGATTGACTTGATTGATATTGCCGATTGGGGAAGAATTGCTGACAAGCTTTCAAATGAAGTATCAACTAAATGGTTATACAACGAACCAGAGTCAATCAAAGTGAATTTCAAACATGGTGATGTTTTACAACCAGATGAAGAGTTCACAAACAAGATACCAGAACTTGATTTGGTAACCTTATTATTCACGACCAATGAACTGTTTGCTGCAGACAAAGCCAAGTCCATACGGTTTTTCCAGTCATTGAATAAATGTAAAGAAGGTGCTTATCTGCTGATTAGTGAAAGTGCTGGTAGTTTCAGTCATATCACAGTTGGTACCAAAAAGTTTCCAATACAGTTCTTGATTGATACCATATTGTTAGGAAAAGATGGCGAGAGTGGTGAATGGGAATTGGAAAAACAATCAGAGAGTTGTTGGTATAGATGTGCTCCTAAATTGGACTATCCATTGAAGTTAGAGAATATGAGGTTCTTCTTCAGATTGTATAGAAAGAAATAGACCCTGCATGGTACGGAAATAGGACAGTAGAGTAGTCAAACAAACTGATAAGGAATGAATAGAATAACTACACGATTCAACGATCATTATAAGAAACGTATCTATTATACATTAAACCGAAATCCCATAACGAAACAAACCCTATAAAAACAAATTATAAAAAAAGGATATTTATAAAAACAAATCAAGCAAACAATAAACTTCTAATTAGAGGAAATTTATTCTTCGTCTTCTTCATCAGCAGCAACTGAGTAGAAAGTTAATTTGTAAACACCTTGTTTGGTTGAGACAAATCTGATCCAGTCTCTGATTTGGTTTTTCTTCAAGTATCTCTTGGTTAAGTATTTTAAGTATTTACCTGAGAATTTGGTGGTTGAGATAACAGTAACAATGTTGTTGTTTTCTTCAACAGTGATATCATTACCTAAGTTACCAACTAAACCTTCAACTTTGATTTTGTCGTTTAAGTATTTGACATAAGAAGCTGGGTCAAAGACACCATTTTCAGTTGGGGCTGAGACGTCAACAGTGAATTTCTTAGCAGCTTTAGCTTTTTGGTTGGTCTGTTGGAATTGTTAGCCTACTGCTATTATAAAAATCTATTCTAATAGAATAGCTATTATAAAATTCAGCAAAGCATTAAAGAATATGTTCATTCTGACTTCGAGAAAAGTAGAACAGAATATCTCTTTCAGGTGCTTTAGTCTAAATGTTAGTCCTGCTATTTCTTGATAGTACTTACGATTGGAGCCATTTTTACTTAGTATTTGATATGGAGTATTAAAAGGATTTAGGCAAGAAGGAAAGAATTTTGATATTTCAACTGAAAAATTATTCACAGCGTGGGCAAGTGAAGTGTGTCCCATATCAGAAATGACAGTCACTTTGTAATTTTCTGGTGTATGGGTGTCGGCTGTTAGGTCTGTCACGTGAAACAGGTTTTGTATTACGTAATTGTCAATAAAGTTGTCATGGAAACGCTTATCAATCATAAATAATCACATCCGGTTTTAGTCTACTTCGTTTGTGAAGTATTCTCTTGGATATCATTTTACCCCAGATTTCAGTGAACCTTTCGCTTAGACAATTCATTCACTGTGATTTGTGACATCATATACCTCAAATTCCACACAACTCGACTACCAGATAGAAGGACCATTTCAACACAGACAATCCGTCGACCCATGCCACAACCCAATCAAGAAGCCAACAAGCTCAACTCCACGCTTCCCAATGAAGGACATGATGGATTTGTTGAGTTCTATGTGGGGAAAGGTCCAAGGGAGTCGCAAAATGTATCGAAAGAATCCATACCCAAATCATCAACTGCTGGAGGTACAGACTACCTTTATCAGCGACCTGGCTCAAAAGTGAAGAAGTTCGAGGGTAAACAACGAGTTATTGCAGGTGGTGATGAAGATGATAGTGATTGGATGGATATGGAAGCTGCTAATGATGAAAATATTTACGATGATAAGGGTAATTTGGTTGCTGATGATCAGTTCAAGAAGGATTGGAATGCAAGTCAAGAAAACTTTGGGTATACCAGAATAGCAGAAGAGAAACAAGCTGAAGCATACCTGAAAGCTGATAAGAAGACTGATTTCTTGTTTAAATCTGAGAAGAGTTTGAGTCAAGAAGATCTGACGAAGGAAGCTGAGGATGAAACTAGTGATCAAGATGAGGACACTTTCATAGATCATGAATACTCATCAGAACAGATAAAGTCCACAAAGGACATGCTTCAAGATTCACAGACATTTGCATATGTCGGGTTGACTAAATTGATTATGGTTGAAATGGCAACTGAATTAGCTACCGTTACCACTGTTGTCACCAATAAATCAAGCACATCCAGATTCATCAAAAGAATGAATATGGCACAATCCAGTTTTGGGCAATGGCAGAGGAAAGTGATTGAAAGATTATATGGACATTTAGAACTCATGGATGAAGAAATTGAAATGATTGAATCATTATCCAAACATGGTATTCAAGTTGAGGATCTAACAAGATCGCTACGGATAACAAAGACGGTTAACAAAGAAGAAATAGAAGGTGCTGATGTTTCATCTGATCTTAAAAACAAAGAGAAGCTGGAAATTGACATCTCATGGACCATTCTTTGTGATTTATTCTTGATACTCATATCTGATTCAGTCTACGATGCCCGTTCCAGAGCACTTTTCGTTAGGTTTGCAGATTACTTACAACAAGATCCACTAGATGTCCTTCAATTCGAGAGAAGAATCGCAGAATCATTACAATTAGAAGATTCAGCCGATCAAATCTGGAATGAAGATGAAATCTTAAAAGAAAGAGCTAAAAGAGCTAAAAAGAAGAAATACATGTATGTTGGTTTAGCCACCGTTGGTGGTTCATTAGTCATTGGTCTATCAGCTGGTCTGTTAGCCCCTGTCATTGGTGCTGGTATTGCTGCAGGTTTAACCACTATTGGTATTTCTGGTACTGGTGGGTTCTTAGCAGGTGCTGGTGGTACTGCGTTAGTTAGTGTTGGTGGTACTGCCATTGGTGCGAGAATGGGATCTAGTGGTATGTGGAAAAGGGTTCAGGATGTCAAAACTTTTGAATTTGTTCCAATGCATAATAATAGAAGAACCAACTTGATCGTTACTGTTTCTGGTTGGATGAGTGGTAAGGCGGATGATGTTAGATTGCCATTTTCTACGGTTGATCCAGTCATGGGAGATTTGTATTCACTGTTATGGGAACCTGAGATGTTGAAGTCTACTGGTCAAACGATCAATATTTTGGCAAATGAAGCATTGTCTCAATCTATTCAACAAATTCTTGGTGCCACCTTGTTAACTGGTTTAATGGGTGCCATCAATATTCCAATGATGTTATCGAAATTATTTTATATTGTGGATAATCCTTGGAATGTTTCATTAGATCGTGCCTGGAAAGCTGGTTTGATTTTGGCAGATACTTTGATCTCTAGAAATTTGGGTGATCGTCCTATCACATTATTAGGTTTCTCATTAGGTTCAAGAGTCATTTATTCATGTTTGTTAGAACTAGCTAAACGAGGTGCATACGGACTTGTTGAGAAAGTTATTATTTTTGGTTCTCCATTTGTCATTTCTGCAGATCAATTGATTATTGCAAGATCTGTTGTCGCTGGTGATTTCATCAATGGTTATTCTAAAAAAGATTGGATTTTAGGTTATTTGTTCAGAGCCACTAGCGGAGGATTAGGTAGAGTTGCTGGTCTTTCTCCGATTGAAGACAAGTTTGGAATCCAGAACTTTGACTGTACTGAACATATTGAAGGTCATTTATCATACCGTAAACATATGCCATCATTGATGTCTAAACTGGGGTTCTCAGTTTTGAGTGAAGAGTTTATTGAAATTGATGATGAACCTGATCCAGAAGAAACAGAAAGACAAAGAAAATTGATCAGTGAATTTGATGAAGCTAAGAAGAAAATGGAGGATGAGATCAGAAATGGAACAAAGAAGAAGACTAATAACAATGGAATTTGGGGGAAATTGTTTAAATCTAAGAAGAAGGAATGGTGGGAGATGTACACAGTTAAATCTAATGAGATTAGTAAGGAAGATCAGGGAAAAGAAGATAATGGTGAGACTACCGAACCTAAAGATGTATTTGATATTGATGCATTGATCAACAAAGCACAGAATGAGTTGAACATATACGATCATAGTGAAAATTCTAAAGTGATTGATTCCAAAGCTACAAAGAAGGAAGATGAACAGACTGGAACTTCCAAAGCAGAAAAAGAAAATGGAAAGGTTGAACAATTTGAACCAATCCAGCTTGCTGAAGAAGTAGAAGAAGCTGAAGATATGGAATCATCTAGAGTCAGTTTAAAGCCTCAAACGACCAAAGATCATAATAAAGAAACTAAAATTGAACAGATCACTATGTCGCCCCCAGAAGAGCCAGAATCAAACAAGAAATGCAAACCTGAAGAACCACCTAAACCAAAACATGACGATTACGATGATGATGAATTCCCAAAGGAAGAAAATATCACAATGACATTTGCATAACTTGAATAATCAAAAGCAAAAAAACATTTGATTTATTTCAATTTATATAGAGCACTCTAATACACATGAAGGCTATTATTCACAACCAGTAGGATCTATTAACATTACAAGAAGATTTCAGCATTAATTTCAACAGCAGAAGCAGCATAAGGAATTTCAAAATGACTTAAAACTTGAGGATGTAAAACACCAATTGAACCAACAACTTTAGCATCTTCACCATTTCTATGTCTATAGAAGATTTTCGCACCTCTACCTGGGAAGTAAGTCTTATTTTCTGGATCTTCTTCAATCCAGTAACCTTTAGCAATTGAGTTAGATGGATCACTTAACCATGGAGATCTTAAAGTTTGCATGATTTTACCTAATAAACCTTGAGCGTGTTCGAAACCAGAGGTCTTACCGGCATAAATAGCACACCAGTTTCTTTGGTTGAAGGCACGTCTTTCTAAAGATTCATCTTTGAAGACAACATCACCAGATTCAAAAACTTTGATAGGTAATGAATGTTTTCTATTTTCTCTGATGGTTTTCAAAATACCTGGAATCAAAGAAGTTCTGACGACTTGATATTCTGAGGTTTTTGGGTTAGCTAATTTAACAGCTTTGGAATCATCAGTTTGGTTTAAGAATTTGAAGTTTTCATCATGAGAACATAAAGTTAATGGCAAGACTTCAGACCAACCAGATTGAGCAGATGCATTTCTGATGATATCTGAAATTTTGTTGATTGGTAATGGAGTAGCACCCTTAGTGGAGTTAGCAGCGATTTTGGTCTTTGGTAAGTTGTTGTAACCATAAGCGATGGCAGCATCTTCCATGATATCTGCTTGATGTAAAACATCTGGTCTGGTGATTGGGATTTCGACGTTCAATTTGTTGGAGTCTGATGAGTCTTGGGTTGCAACTAATGACATCTTTAGTAATAAGTCGATGATTTCTTGAGCTGATAGTTGTAAACCTAGACAACTGTTAATGTAATCGATTTCAGCAGGTATGACTCTTGGGGTTAAGTTTGGAGTGATTCTTGATTCACCATTGTGCTTAGAGATGATTTCAACAGGTTCGACGGTGAATGGTTCTGAGGCATATTTGGAGAACATAGCAACTAATTGGTTGATAACAATCTCAGTTTTGGTTTTGTCAGTAGCAGTGACGTCAATGAAAACGTTCTTGGTGTTGACTGATATTTTTGAACGTTCTGAATTTATAATTGGTGGTAATGAAGCGACATTACCTTCACCATCTAAGATGACTGGGAATTTTTCAAAGTCTTCAATGATGTGGAGGTATTTACCTAAGTTTCTGTCATTAGCGTAGAAGTCTAGGAATTTTTCACCATTAACTGATTCAGTCTGGTTCAATGGAACGAAGTTGATATCTTTCTTTTCTAGGAATTTGTAAGTGAATGGACCTTTCAAAGCATCTAAATCATGAGTACCCATGGCAACTAAAGTTCTGTTACGACACAAATTGGTATGTAATTTGTCCTGTAAAGCGATGAATGAATCGTACGCAGTTTGAGTGAAAGTGACATTTCTTAAGATGGCAGCAGCAGCGTATGGTCTCTGAACTGAAGTTGATTCATCAATGGTTAATGAAGTTTGTGGTTTTTCTGGAACGTATTTGAAATCTGGTTTGGCTGATCTGGATAAGAATTCGTTCAAAGACTGAGAAATACCTTCGATACACAACATATCGTAACGATTGGCTGGGATTTCGATTTTGAATTGAGGTCTTTCACCTGGTTGACAATCTTCGGTGGTGTCTTCATCTAGTTCGATACCGAATTCGAAACATAATTCATCGAACTCTTCATTGGAGTATTGTTTGCCGAGCAGCTCGTACAAATCAGCTTTGTCAACAGCAATGGTAGGCATTTTTGAGTGGTTTGAGTGTGCGTTAACAGGAAGACGATCCAGTTAGTAAACGATGAGTGATAATTGGTGGTTTTTTCAAGATTTTTTTCCACTAATGAAAACTTGCTTATGTCATCAGATACTAAATAATTAAAGTCACGTGCAGGAGAAAGAGTGCGCACGTGATTTCTGTCTCATGTCTCTGTAAAACAGTGCTATCAGGTCCCGTAAAAGGGAGTTTTGGGGGTAATTGGTGTCCAAAATGGAGAATCTGAGGTCGATATAACAAATAAAGGACATCTCCAGCAGCAGAGCACATCAAAAGTGGACACTGTTTCCGCATGAGGGACACAGGGTGGCTCCTATTTATACATTATTTCCTCGCGATTCTGAGAAATCACCAGCAAAACAAACAAATAAATTCTCCACTGTCACGTACCACGAAGCACGAAGCACCACAGCAAACACACGCAATGGCCACCAGATCCAACGCCAGATCCTTCGACTCCATCCTCAAACTGCTGCTTGTTGGGGACTCCGGTGTCGGAAAGTCCTGTCTTCTTCTCAGATTTGTCGAGGACAAGTTCAACCCGTCCTTTATCACCACCATTGGGATTGATTTCCGTATCAGAACCATCGAGCTAGACGGTAGAAGAATCAAGTTGCAGTTATGGGACACTGCTGGTCAGGAGCGTTTCAGAACTATCACTACGGCCTACTATCGTGGTGCCACGGGTATTGTCATGGTGTATGACGTGACAGACAGACGTACATTTGATAACATCAAGACCTGGTTCCAAACTGTCCACCAACACGCCAACGACGACACCAAATTGGTACTTGTGGGTAACAAATGTGATGAAGCGGAATTAAGAGACGTGTCGCGTGAAGAGGGTGAGGCACTTGCTAAGGAATTGGGTATCTTGTTCTTCGAAGCCAGTGCTAAGACTAATCAAAATGTTGATGATCTTTTCTTCAAGTTGGCAGCCAGCATCCTCGCTGACAATGCACACTTCAACAACGCCAATGAGAACGGTGTTGATGTCAACGCTGCTTCACAGAACAGGAATAACTGTTGTTAATGAACTTTTTTATATACTATACCATTCTTTATTTGATTTCGATGTCTATGTTCGTTAATTTATATACGATTTTTGTGATATGTATTTGTAAAGCTAATAAATAAGAATAAATAAGTTGAATAAATAATAAGGTAATAAATAACAGCAATCACAACTTCTTACCAAAGTATGTCCACTGGTCTTCTAATGGTTCTTCACTTAGTTCGCCCCATGCTTCTTCTTGTTTGAGTAAATTAGCTAAACTGAACTCTTCACTGGCCTGAATCAAAATCTCTTCAATTAATCCATTACTGATCTTCTGCTCAATCTCAGCAACATCTTCAGTAGACTCAATAACAGCTAGTCTTTCCTTAGTGAATGCCAAAGTGGATTTACGATAGACTGAATGCTCTGGGAACTCATGCAACAAACGAATGGTACTGTTGTACACTTCGATCAAGGCTGGACGTGGGTTTGGATGTTGTAAAATCCCGGTAATACCGGTGGGGTTACCTTCAGCAGCACGCACAAGCACCTGAACGGAACGCAAAAGACGAGTGGCTCTCATAGTTAATGCCTGGGTTCTGATGCTCATGTTTTCGTTTACTTTGGTTTAAGTCTCCGTTTTGGAGTTTTCATCCCTTGAAACCGGAATTCATCAGGAAGAACCGGAAATCGAGGAACCAGATACACTACAACCTAACTATCAATAGACTAAGTTAAACGTTCATTTCAATCACTATCACTGGTATCTGGGTTCGCAATAAACAATGTCATACCACCGTTACCTTGTCTCACTGAGCCATGTCTACCTAACTGTAAAACTGGGGCAACATCATGATTAATCAAGGTACCTGTTCTTTGAACACCACCGCCAGTTCCTGTACTTTGTGATCCTGTATTAACAGTGGATGTACTTGCTGCGAATGAAGGGGGACTGATATTGATGATGTTTGGACTCATGCTATTATTGTCTGTATTTGCCCTTGGGGAAGTGTTGTTGTTTGGTGATGTAAATATTGATGGTGAATATTGTGAGATGGAAGCACCACCTAATTCTGATTGTCTCATTGATTGTGAATCAAGTATAGACCCAGCTGGTTCATCAAGTGAATTTCTCAGTGACGCAGATGTTGTGTTTGTAGATGAATTGTTGTTTGGTGTATCATCATCATCAACTTCTGAAGCTAATAATCTTGGTTTGATCTTACCATGTTTCAAATCAATCTTATGAGATCTTAACTTTCTATAGGCATGTGGACCACCCGCTGCAGAAGCACCTTTCAATGATGAATAGTCTGTCTGTGAGATACCAATAGGCAGACCCCATTTGCTTGCAGCAACTGAGGAATTGGACAAACTTGTACCGAATCTGATTGATTCAACATATGATGAAACTAATGGTTTATGATCAACAGAACTGAGTTTAGATTTCTTTGATACAGTTGCCCCAGAAAGGACATTCTTTTCAGTATCAGCTTCACCGCCTGCAACAATGGCATTTGTTGAATCACCACTTGAATTGAATCCAATATTTGCTGACGAATCATCAACATCATCTTCTCTTATGATAGAGTTGTAAACATTTGGAACACTCACACTCACGGAAGCAGATCTTGCTACCCTAGTAGCTATACTTGATTCATTACCAGGTGGTGGTCTTCTTGATTTATTAAGCGGGATGTTTTGATTGATGTATGTGACAGGGGCAATTGGTTCATTACGACGATCATAATTTGAGGTTAATGTTGCAGCATGAGCTTGTGCTGGTTGGTGCTGATGTAATGGAATTGGTATATACTGTTGGTCGTTTGGTGAATGGACCAAACGGCTTGATTGTGGTGAATCAACAGAAAGTTGGGCATCACTTATGTTTTGTTGGAGATACTGTTGTTGTTGAGGATGTAAATCACTCAATGGTGAGTTTGTTTCAAAATTGAAGTGGGTATCGGCCGGTGACCTGGCACTGAATGATAATATCTCATCACTTCCTGCGTCTGTGGAATGTAATGATCTTTGATGTTGTTGATCAATCAATATTTGATCAGCATATTCTTGATTTAATAACTCTTCTTCACGATTCCCATAAACGAATGATTCTTTGGATTCATCATCACTTGAATAATTACCATCATTAACAACGTGAAACGTAGTATGATGATCTTGAGATTCGTCTGTTTCAATTCTATGAGACGGTTCATCATAATTGGAATTGGAATGGTATGAACGACGATCAGTGTTATTGTTATTATTAGTGACATGTAAATGTTGTTGATATGCATCAGCATGACTATCGTCATCATCAGACTCATCATTGATATCACTATTCACAACATGCAACACAGAATGACGTCGTGGTTGTTCAGGGAAGTTGTAATCATGACTAAACTCATTGGAATCAACACTCCGCTCATCACCTAAATGAACACTCAGGTTTCTCATTGACCCAGATCTAGCCATACCCCCAGTATGCTCTGGGATATCTAATGAATCCTGACCATCGAAATCCTCACTAAATTCTGTATGCAATGACCTCGCTTCGATTGGATTATCCATAGGAATGACCAATTGTGAATGTGAACCATAATCAACTTGTGCACCAACAGATGAATTTGATACCAAACGATGATGAACTTCTCCAAAGACAGGATCAATTGGATTCATGACATGAATTGGCTTTGCGTCTTCAAGATCGGAGTCTGATAGATCTTTAAACAAGTGAGTGGATTCTTGTTGTGGTGGTGGATGAATATCTTCACTGATCTGACTATCATCTTGAATAGTGCTATCTTGAACAGTACTATCTTGAACCTCCGTAGTATCATCGCCTTCGTTCTCATCATCCTCAACAGTCAATCTCTTAAAAGATTCCTGAACTTTCTTGGCAGCTGCACCACTACCTTGGGTCTTCTTATTTTCTCTGTTTCGTAATGGCGAAATAGGCGTCACTGGAGTCATCAAACTGCCTTCAACCATGGAATCCTCATCATGCTCACTATGTTTGAACTCTGGTTCAAATTGTTGAATATCTCTCAGAATCTCATCCGATAATGACAACTTATTCCTCTGATGACCAGGAGTATTGGTATCTTCTTCATTGGTATTAGGTGTAGGTTCCACCGTTGCCGTGCTTGGTGTCTTCTTATGGAAATTCAATGGCCGGATGACAAACGAGGTTTGTGATTTGTTGACGCTCTCCTTTGACATGTGATCATTGGCATCATAGAATGATGTGTCTGAATTTATACTGTTAGCTCGTGCATCTGATGGTAAAACGGGTGGAGGAACAAAGGAACCAGGAATGGGAAGTGATGATTGTTGTTTTGGTTGGATAACCTGCTGCTGCTGTGGTTCTTCGTTGACTTCAATTGATGGAATTGGGTTTGAATGCTCGTATGATGGTGTCAATTGAATAGAGTCGTTTGATTCATTGATATGTCTGCTTTGAATGACAGGTGAGTTGGAAACGGTAGGTTGTTCGACTTGGGGTTTATGGAGCTCTTCCCCATTTGGATCAGTCGGTTTTTGTATCTCAAGAGGTTTCGCCTGTCCAACCTCCTTCTCTAATATTGGCTTCTCCTCTGCAATAGGCTCAGGAGTTGGTTCAGGCGTTGGGGCTTTTCTTCTGAACTGTGTCTTGCCTTTAACCATCGAGACTTGTCTTCCCTGGATTGTGACTGGCGGTGCCAGTGAGTTCGAATTGTAATCAGGAACAGGAGGAACATCGATTGTGATTTCTAGCGGTCTTCCAACCAAGTCATTGCTGCTCACGACATCGATCATTGGGTTGCTGGTGTGATGATGCTTATTCTTCTGTGTTAGAGTTGATGATGAAGAGGTAGCATGACTAGAGACCAGTGGTTTGGGAGAAGACGTCTCTGGAATTAACGTTGATGAAGGAGCCGGTTGTGGTTTAGCAGCTGCTGGCGATGAGGGGGCTACCACTGGGGCTGATGTTGCCATTTGCAATGGTGACTTCTTTCTATTGACGACTTCAAACTTTCCCTTCCCCTTATCTTTGCTGGAACTCGACGAGCTGGACGAGGAGCCCAAGTGGAAGGGGAACAGCATCGACCTTCTCTTCTCGGACATGGTGACAGAATGCCTGTGTACCAGTGATGTTCTTGGTGATGATATAACTGCTACAGATATGAAATCGCATTACTGTTTATTTATTTATTTACTCTGTATCGCGGAGCTAAATTTAGCCCGACTCTCTGCAAGGAGTTTGTCGTTGTAGGCGGGTCTCAGTTTGGAGCTAGGCAGAGCACCCTGGATCCCTAGAAGGGGAACATGGAGCAGCCAATGTGGCAATGAAGCTGTTGGGTGGACAGTTAGATGGGAGTGTAGCTGTTGTGCGATCTCTGACAGGGAGCCCAGGAGGAGATCTCCTGTGGAGAGTTCAAGATTGTAGGTGGATTCAAAGAGTTCTGGAAGAAGAGATGGTGATGGGTTCGTGGTGGAGGAATCAGTGGCGTTGTCGTTGAGTATGAGCGATCTCAGGTGGACCAGAATATGCAATGCGGTGGTGATTATGGCTGAGGAGGATTTGGCTGAGAGTGTGACGACCCTGTTCACTGAGGACTGAACTTTGTCACCATACTCGATCTGTGTGGAAGTGGTGCTTAACGAAAGCGTCTGGATGATGGCTGCTTCTGTTGTGGAGAACACGAGCTCCACGGAGAGGTCCTTGTCTGTGACCTCCTCATTAGTGGACGGCAGTTGTTTGACGATTGTGCGTATTCTGGATGCTAGTGTCACTGGAGGACGATACGTTCTTCCCTCTGTCTGAGATGCTGTCTTTCTGGACGGGCGTTTGCCTGGTGGTTCGTTCGACTCTTTAGGCTGTGATGGTGCTGCTTTCGCGGCTCTGGTTCTTTTAGGAGGCATTGCGTGTGATGAAGTGTAGAGATTTAACAGATGGCAGGTGTTCTGGCTTAAAATTTGGTTATGTTTTTGTTAAAAAAAAAAAATAAAAAAACATTGAATACTTTGTGTTTACTTGACGAACCTCATCGCCAAAAGGGACTGCAACCACATTCACAATGCGTTTCAGCCCGTATAAAGACCCAGACAATCCGTCACTTTCAGACTCAGAATCCGACGATGATCTGTCCTCTTCCATCTCAACACACTCCCCTTTCGTTTCATCCCCATTGAAATCAATGCTTGATTCAACACCAACCAAACCATCTGCCTCATCTCCACTAAATCGCAAACACACAAAGACCAATGATGTCAGAAAGAGATACAGCTCAGTTTTTTATTCTTCCCCACTGCGTCAGGGAGCCAGTGATGTTGTTGTGGATTCCACACCATCACCACGTAAAAGCACAACCAGTCTATTAAATGAGACAAGTGGTGATGTTAGTGAGGATCAGGGGAACGATACACAGGAATTGATTGATTTGTTGGAAGATTTGGAGATTAAGGAGAGACTGGGGTTGATGTCTGCGGGAAGTGGACATAGTGGGAGTTCATTGGGTCATAGAAGAAAACACAATAAGACGAATGGGATCAATATGACTATTAAGGTTAATGTCAGTTCGGGAAACCATACCACTCCGGTGAAAAAGAACGTTCAAGAAGAGGTGATATCGAAGGATAATGATGATACCAAAGTGAAGAGTCTTGTGAGTTCGGTGATCAATGAATTTGAATCTAGACTGAATCAAAGGTCTAAACAAGTTGAACAAACCATAGAAGCATTGAAAATAGAGAAAGCTAGAATTGAAAGAGAAAGAAAAGAAGCAGAAGAAAGACGCATTGCTGAAGAGAAGAAAAGGATTGAAGAAGAGAAAGAGAACGAAAGATTGAGGAAAGACGAAGAGGCAAGAAAGCTGAAACAACAGGAGGAGGAGAAGAAACAGAAGGAAGAACAGCAGAAGAAAGAAGCTGAAGCTGCAGCGTTGAAAAAGAAACAGGATGAAGAACTCAAACTAAAGCAACAAGGAGAAGTCAAGAAGGCAGCTGTTGAAGCATCCAAGAAACAGACGAAAGGTGTTACGAACTTTGCCAGCATCAGCACAAAATTCTATTCATACAAAGCTAAAATTACAGAAATCAAATCAACTATTGTGGAACCAGTGAAGGCAGATAATGCATTGAAGAAAATGATCTCTCAGCACAAGCGTAAGATCAATCCAAAATTTGGGCAATTAACCAACTCATTATCACAATTAACCAAAATCTCCAATGAATTAACACAACTCATCAACCAAACTAAACCAGAACCAATCGCATATAAATGGATACTAAATTTTGTTTCCAAAGCCATCGTGTCTCAAGCAGAGACCGAAGTCCGTGCAAAACCGTCATCATCTATCCCATTAGCCAAGCTTACATTGAATTTATTATGTGAATTTCCAGAATTGAAAGAATTTCTACTTGCCAGATTCATTAAGAAATGTCCCTACATAATAGGCCATTCCATTCCGCTCACAAATAACCCTGAAACATTCCAAGAAATGGCATGGAGAAAACATGAAGACACTTGGGAGTCACAAGTCTCATATGATGAAAGAATGGCAGGCATAACGACCTTATTCTTCGTCATCACCCGTCTTCAAGTAGATCAAAAATACTATTCCACTCATAAACATCCATTGTCACTAACTAATGCATGGGTCTTTATTGCAAGAATGTTAAATACTCCAAAGGACAGACTCACATCGACTCATTACATGATCGTTGGTGCCTGGTGGGAAGCATGTGCTAGAGAGATTTTGATGAATTATGGGAAACAAGGTACGAAGGTGTTGGGTACCACTTGGAGAGACTGGTGTGCTCTGGTGGAGGATGAAAGGGCTAAGTATCCTGGTGCTAATACGTTGAGAACTATGGGTGAGGATTGGGAGAAAGAAGGTGTGTTGAAGTCGTTCCCTGAGATGGAAGGTTGAGGGCGTATAGGGTTTATGATACGGTTTGTTGCATTTCCTGAATAAGTTAATGTAGAAGAAGATCGATTGTTCTCAACATTTGCCTGAACTTTATATGTACCTTTATCCCATCAGTGGAGCCACGCAGTTCCTGGCAGACCCTTCAGGTATTTCTGAATTATATTGAAAAAAAAATCAACATGGGGGATCTTAGAAACTCAATTCATCATCCTGTTGAAATCAAGGGAGATCACAAGATGACAGGTCCCCATAGATGTCCATCATGCTCTCGCTTGAGATAAGAACAATTAGAGTTTCGGGAGGGTTCATAGTGTCTGCTATTCATAAAAAAAGATTATCATCCCTGGTTTCGTTCTGAGTAGTAGAGAGCACATCTTGACACCATTGACCCACTAATTCCCAACTCATTATGTAAAGTTTAAACGATCATCTTTCACTAGTTGGTAACAATGGTTATCGTCATGTAATTATGAGCACTGTGGCAACTACTGTCAAACACAGCGAATTCGCGGATTTGCCATAATCATTTGAATAACCGAGCTCCACAGTTTTTTCTTTTTATCAGAAATAAAGAAATAAATTTCTGATTGTGATTCTGATCTTTGATACTCTGTGACTGCAACCACTGCTGAAACTGACACAGAGACGTATAATAAACCAACATTGCACTCATACACGATTTCACGGCTCACTCGAACAATCACACGGACAACCATCACTACCAAATCACAATTATTCAGCATGACAAGACCACAGACAAACATCCCATCGAACCCACAACCACCATTCCCCATCACAGCGAAACAAATCCCCATCATCGCAGGATTTGGACGTGGGTCCTCTGAGCTAGGCATACCTACTGCCAACGTCCCTACGTCTGCACTTCCTCAGGAACTGCTTGAGTTGGAGCAAGGTGTGTATTTCGGATATGCCAAAATTCACAAACCTGAATCGCATTCCGATGTGAAAGAAAGCACAGAAAACAGAAAAGACGGGGAGGAAGTGTTGTATAATTATGGATTGAAGTTGAGGGAGCAGGAGGTGGATGTTGTGTTTCCGCAAGTTATGTCGATTGGATGGAATCCGTTTTATGGGAATAAAGAAAAGGCTGTGGAATTACATATTGTGCATAAGTTTCAGGACACTTTTTATGGTGCTCAAGTTAGTTTTAGCGTCTTGGGATATATTCGTCCAGAGTTGAATTATACCACTAAAGAGGCATTGATTCAGGATATTAATAAGGATATTGAGATTGGTGTTAGTGTGCTAGAGACAGAGGAGTATGATAAGTACAAGAGTGATTTGTAGAGATAAAATATTACAGAATATTGTTTAATTGAAATTCCAGTTGTTTATTTTTTTTTGCTCTATAGTTATGAGAATCTATGAATTGATTTTCTATTCCATAATCAATGATCGTGTAGCCATCCAACTATATGTCCTTCTTTGCCTCATCTCTTGCATTTGAACCTGTAATCATATCTGCTAGGATAGCATAAGCGACTCTAACCATTCTCCAGAACCAATAAACGTTCAATACATTTAACACCAAATTACCTGAAATAATAACGATTGC
Source organism: Komagataea pratensis (assembly GCA_003707865.2). NCBI lineage: Eukaryota > Fungi > Ascomycota > Saccharomycetes > Phaffomycetales > Wickerhamomycetaceae > Komagataea > Komagataea pratensis. The sequence continues at coordinate 50,103 of PPMA02000045.1, forward strand.
CTTCCATTGACTAAATCTAGGATCAGTCCACAATTCAGCAAAATCACTGAACAATGTAAATGCTTGAAACCAACCATAACAGATCCTCACGAAGAAGAAAATTAATATCAAAATAGCATTGTTGATCAACTGTAAAGTTGGTGAAACTAAACCAGGAACTTTCAAAGCAAACCATCTAAAGTTCAAAAAAGGAGTTGAAATCTCAAACAAGATGAAAATTGGTGCATAATATTGAATGAATGGGGTCAAACCAATATAGAAAACCATCGCACTCATAAGTCCATGGATCAAAAATCCAGGACCAAAATAAGAGACATAAACTAATGAGATCAAAGCATCCCAAATGAAATAACCTAAGGCTAAGGTGGTCAAGAAACCCAAATAACCACTTTGTCCAAATACACGTTCCTCAGTAGTTGCACTCAATATTCTTTGCTTCGTTTCCTCATCTGCGATAAAGCATGGGATACATAAAGTTAAGATAACAAGTGACTGAATCATTGACACGACATGGATATGATAATCGATCTGATTTTTTCTTGACAATACTTTAAATGTCTGAGGAAATAATAATGGTGAAATACATGATGAGATGATGTAGATGGAATGGTAGACGACAATAGTGGCTATCAGTTGGTGAAGATGGGCCTGGATGTTGAGTGGGGTGTGTGGTTCTGCGTAAGGAGCGACGTATTCGTCCACAAGGGGTAATTGGAGGCCGTCAAACGGGTTGTGATGCTGGGCAGTGGCGAGGTAGGCGTAGAGCTCACTCATTAGGTGAGAAAGGCAGGGATGTTTGGTGGATGATTCGGATGTTAGGAAGAGTGAAAGGATTAGGGATTTTTTTGTTTTTGTTTTCGTCAGAATTTTCGGAAAGGGAATTTTTTAGCGTGTTAAGTCTGGAGATTTTTCAGATTTTCACATGGTTTTTTAGCAAGAGATCAACTTAGAGGAACAATGGGCCGGCTGGAGAATCAAGATTGTGGGTGGATACAACATCAAGCAGGCTCAGCTAGGCAATTCAGGATGTGATATTAAATATAGCAGAAATAACAGCTGTAACCTTACCTTCATGGTCAGAGAATATTTGAATTAAAAGTGAAACTGACACGAATGTTTACAAGCCCTACCAACCGTGAACTGGTCATGCACCACTGCACACACTAGAAGTTAGAACAAGGTTATAAGAACACAGCATACTACTATAACACACACTGCCATGCTGTGTATCCCACTGCTATAACCAAGTTATACGTTGATATATACTTTATACTTTATACTTTATACTCAGACCCTGACTCAGCGCTGACTCAGAATCAAGCAAATGGCACATTTCAGAGGAGCCAAATCTGACTTGTTCTGCTATCATTAAGCACAGATTAAAGTCTTATACCACCTACACACTTCTGATGCTGCCCACGCAGTCAGAAGACACGATCACACTACCGTTGATTGTCACGGGCATCACAGCCTGCTTCATCTCATTTGGCATAATCACGTCAGACCACCTTTCCCCAAACCTCAACTCTTTATCTCATCACCTGAATCTCTCTCCAAGAATCACAGGGCTCACTTTATTGTCACTTGGAAATGCCACGCCTGATATATTCACAACGTACACTGCACTCAGCTCGGATTCGACTGGGTTGGCGATGGGTGAGTTAATGGGATCTGCCAATTTTGTTATCTGTGTTGTGTTTGGATCGATGACGTTTATGAATTTAAAGAATTCGATGATGTTGACTACAGATGCATTGCAGACTAGAAGGATGTTGTTCTTGAGAGATGTTATTATGTTTACGGTGTTAGTTGCTTGTACGGTTGGGTTTCTTGTTGATTCGAAGTTATGGGATTATGAATGTGGGTTGATGATTTTGGGATATATTGCGTATTTGTCATTTGTGATATATAACGATTATGATCATGATAAATATGGATTAGAATTATTTAATGATGAGTTGAGTGTTGAAGATGTGAGAAGTTTGACAGTTGGTGAAGTCATTCAGATATGGAAGACTGATGAAACTAACAGTCTGCGAAGAGTCAAGAGTCAAAACGATCTAATAGTTCAAGACAGATTGAAACTTCCAAGATGCATCTCCAGTGATGCTGTCCTATCCCGTGAAGACGACATCATTAGATCAGACAGAATAGAAACCGTTGATAATGGCTACACTGAATTCGAAACCCCAGAACCTGCCAGACCAACTATCTCTAAAGATACAATCCCTCATATATTTATCGACATGGAAGAACAGACTGAAACAACGGGACTTATCACACAATCACCACCACCATCTTTCCTTTCTACACCATTAAGGCCACCATCTCCATTATCACGAGTCCTTTCACAAATCTCATCACAAGGGTGTCATGAACCATCACCATTACATAGAGCATTGATTCAATTTATCCTTCCTCAAGAATTCGATCCAGTCTCAATAATGATCGCACCACTAACCATCCTCTTCAATCTGATCATTCCTACCGTACCTCATCATCATGAAGAAGAAGAGATTGAACTTCGATTGCACAGATTCCTACTATGCGTCCAGACATTAGTTCTTCCATTGTTCACCAACTTGGTATTAATTCATACACTGACACCACTAGAGATCATTATTTCATCGGTTCTTCTTACTGCCGTGACAAGATACACTCCACCAATCCCAACCATTGCACTCATTGGATTTATCACATCACTGTTAACGATTCTGATCACATCTGTTTATCTGGTTTATTTCCTCCTCGCATTATCCAATACATTAAATATCCCACAATCATTACTTGGTCTATCTGTCCTTACTATAGGTAATTCAATCGGTGATTTAGTCTCCAACCTAACATTGGTCAAGTTGGGTCATGTTGATATCGCTATTGGTGCATGTGTTGGTGGTCCGTTAAGCTATCTCGTTCTTGGTCTTGGATTGAATGGACTTGTTGTGATATTGAAAAATTTCTGGACTGGTGAAGACAAGGGGAAGAGATACCTGAAACTAGATATAGATAAGCATTTCATCGTTAGTTGTGTATTTCTATTAGTTATGGTTTTTGTTCTTATTCTGACTGGAATCATTGGGAATTTGAAGAAGGCAGGGGCAAGAGATGGGAAGGTTTTGAGTTGGAGAGTTGGATTATTTGGAATTTGTTGGTGGTTGTTTGGGTTAGGGATCCAAATATGGATGGAGTTGAATTAAGAATATCGTATAGTTTTCTTATTTATTTCATGAACACTACAATAGGATATAACTCTTAATTATAGGAACTATCTTCAATCGCACAAACGTTAAATACTACAAGCCAATAGAAACGAATCCAAGAAAAATGGATTGTTGTCAAATTCAACCTATCTTAGCAATCCTGTTAGAAGTACCTGATCTTTTTCAATCATTTTCTGCAAGGATTTTCTTTCAATCACTGGACGTCTAAATTCAAAATCTGGAAACCCATCACTGGAGAAGATTATTTCTGTCTTATCCTTTGAAAGCATTAGATTCTCTAGCTTCAAATAATTTCTCAAACCAAGCCCTAATTTGTTCAACCTATCTACTTGTGAAAGTGCCTTTTCCAGAACCTGGTCAGTGCACACCTTTCTCAATTCATCCTTAGTGAACGTTGCAAGTGAAGTACCATGATTGATATTTTCCAACAGCATATAAATTCCATCATACCCAAGAAAAGTCTTATCAAAATCACCAAATTTAAAACTGATTTGATCACCTCTTGCAATCAATTTTCTATCAACTTTAATAAATCCATGACCATGTTTTGATTCATCATTTGCCTTATCAATCAACTGATGGACTTTCAACTGTTTCTGATATTTGTTCTTATAAATGGATCTGAACAGCGTAGGAAAATCTTTGTACTGACCTTCTGGCACTATTGTGTCATAATCAATTTCCATATTATATGTGGCTTCAATTGTGAACACATTATAATACTTCAAACAGAATGAACCTTCTGAACCACAGAAGTTGTCAACGTATTGTTCAATAAACTTCTTCAGGTCAACATCTTCACTTGAACTACATGGCAATTCATAACCTAGCAAACGATCAGTAGCACCAGTGTCAATAATATCAGCATCTTCTTCATCAGTAGTCAAATACTTTTTCAGATCACCGCCGGATAAGTCCAATAGGTCATATGGATCTTCTAGGTCAATCACTGACAATTCCGGATCTAATTGATCCAAATACCTAATACATGTAAAGCTTGGGTTTGATGTATAACCAAAGTTTAAGGTGATTTTGGTAAATAACGGAAGAGTTTTGGTAAGAGTGTCCAAAATATTACCAGCTTTTACTTGACTTTCAGCATTGCTATCTGCATTGCTATCCATATTCTCCTTAGATTTGTTAACATCGGTGACTGCCTTATCTGTTGCTTTTGCATTATGTGACTTCGATTTCTTTCTTGGATTCTTCTGATTATTTTCTTCTTCATCTTTTTCATCTTCTTCATCCTTTTCATCTCTCTTAGGATTTTTCTTCTGAGATGATTTGGCCTCCACTTTCTTAATTGATTTTCTAACCTTTCGTCTTATCTCTAGCATCTCCAATTGCATAGAATTAGCAGCTTCTAAAAGCATTTTTCTCTTTTGTCGACCATATGTTTTTATGCTGACGTTTGTCAAGCGAAGAAACTCAGTCAAAATGGATATCAGAGACATTTGTCCTGTTATAGTGTCATCTTTAGCAACATGATTCAAATCAAATGCTCTCACTTTGATCAACTGATTTATGCTTGATTCATTATGAGCAGTAACTTCCTTCTGATTGAAATCAACTTCAATACTCACCAGAATGGGCTGCCCATCATGGTACAAAATCAAAAAACCCTTGTGTGATAGAGTGATGATCATGTACCTGAACATCTGTTCTGTAATTCTTGAAAAAGAGGAATTATCTGATGTAGGAGCACCATCAATGTCTTTCTTTGAGTATCGTCCCGGTGACCTAAGGTTTAGAGCTTTCATGATTATGGATGTCTTACCTATCTTGGATTTCTCTTCAACAGTAAACATAATGACATGTCTTGCTCCTGTTGACAAATCAGTATTACCAACGAACTTCCATAGAATTTCTTCTGAAGCACTTTCTTTTGGAACTTTGGGAACTTCATCATACACTGCTAGGCAGAAAAACCGATCTGGTTTGAGAATCATAACATGATTTTCTATGTTATCCATCTGCTTAAATTTTGCTTCCAGCTTTTCAGCATAGTGACCAACTCTAGTTAGGCACAATAATTTATTTTCAACACTAGCCTGGTCTGATAACTCTCCAAACAACAACTTAGAAAATGTGTTTATCCCAGAGTTTGAAGACTGCTGCTCATCATCTTGATCTGGAATTCCATCGTTGCGACATGAAAAATTTATAATTGAACTGATCATCTTCAAAATCTTTGAAGAGTCACCTGAAACATCACCCTCTTTGATGATACCTATCGTCTTGGGTGCAACGTCTGGAAGGTTATACATCTCATCTCCAAATATGCTCAAAAACAGGTTACAGATCTGAGCCACCGGTTTAAAGACCAAGTTGAGGAATTCAGATAAACTCAAAGAGTCCGATTGGGATTCAATTGAAGACAACTTTTCATGGCAAGCATTGAGTATGATGGATATATCTTGAATATTGGTGTTCTTTTCTCGTGCTAGATCTGGGTGGTTTTCATCAAAGATTGGTTTGATATCCTCAAACAAAACGTCATAGGAAGATGGTCTCTTTGTTCCAGTACTGTATGTTTGATGAGAGGAGAAACTTGAGGGTTCTTTGATTTCAGCAAACTTTGGAAGTGGAGATATCAAAATACCAACTATGGAAAGAAAGAACAATGCGAAGATGATTCTTCGATCAGAATCAACCTTATCTTGACGGAAATAAACCTCATCTGTTAGATACTCTTCGAATGTGCGAGCTTTACCTTTGTCCTTAACATAGTGATGAAGAGAATGACCAAGTGATGACCAGAACTCGTCTAGTGTGGAACAGAAGCTTTGTAAATCTTGACTTCTGAACTTGTAGATTTCCTTGAGAACTTTCTCATCAAAATTTTGTAATTTGCCTGAAAGATAGGCAGGAGCGATCGTTGTATTTAGTGATGAAAATGCTTCAACGATATCTTTTGAAATGTGGAACTGTTTAGAAGGAGACGCTTCTTCGGGAAGTAGCAGCAGCGGTTCCATGATGGTTTGCAGGGTGTTTGTACAATAGTAACCATTGCAAAGGGGCAAAGGGGCAAATTTTGAGTTATTTAAGTGAAATGACATAGAGAACAATAGCGTGTCCTTACCAAAATCACTCTGACACATAATTTATTTTCTGTTGCGACCCTAGTTTCAACGAATTTAAGAATTAAAAACTAATTATAAACATGTAATATAAATATAATTAATTACCTTTATACGTGCTAATTTATTATTTTCAATGCCATTGTTTATTTGTGTATGTATCAGCGACATGACATAATTAATCGCCGTGTGGACGGTCCTTGTGAGAGTTAATCCGGGCCTTGGGACTAGACTCAATGGAGGAACATGGGGGCTACCAGTCACCAGAATATTATGATTTATCAATGGAGTTGATGGGTATAAAGTAAAACCTAGAAGCTAAACTGTTCTAGGATCAAATCAATCTCACATTCACTCGAGATCTTCTCAATTCCAAAGTTCTTCACACCAGAAATCAACCCTTCTGGACCACAGGTAAATATCTTGAGATGGCCTTCATCCAATTCTTCGTTTGCACCATTTGCCATTGAATAGAGGAGTTCATTCAGGTTGGGGCGGCCTTCTTTTGAAGTATACCAGACCTTCACTCTGTTCTCTTTCTGTGTCGTATTTGAGTCACTGACTTCATGATTCAAAAGATTTCTGATTTCAGCAGGCAACAAGTCCATAATTGAATCATCCCTTAAGATCCAAACAAACTTTAAATCTAACTTTAACCCCCACCTCTTTTCATAGTCGACTAATTTCAAAAGAATGGGAAGGATGAATGTTATCCCTGAACCAGCAGATACTAGTAAATATTTCACCCTAATGTCTTTCACTGTAATCAGACCAGGTTGTAAGTTATTTCTGTTCAAGTTTTGATATTTAACACTGAGGTTCTCTGGGCTAGTAACGGTACTGCTTGATAAACGTGAGTTGACACTTCCATAGCTGACACTCCGTCCCTTTTTGGTGTCAGATTTAGTCAATTCAGTAGTTTCATGTTCAGTATTATGTGTGGTGTTATTATCTTGTGGAGATCTGGGTGTCTCTGTGATCTCAGACTCCTCACTGATTGAATATCTTGATTTCGAAGCGCTTTTGTCCTGTTCGTCAATATGGATATGTGTATGTGAAATACCATATGGACCATGAATAAAGCATGCAAATTTCTCCTGCTTCAAAGAACGTTCATATAGCCTCTTAGTGAACCCCTTGTTGATTTTGATTATTAGAAGTATCTTATCACTCTCTGGTAGGTTTGCAATGGTGAATGGATGTGTTTGGAATATGGAAATTCTTGGAATATTAATGTATAGATGATTTGAACAGTTCCACGTGAATCTTGATGGTTTCTCTATCTCTATGACAAGATCAGTGGTATTGGTTGATGATGATCTAATAAGACAAGTTGATTTATGGGCCTTTGACAGCTTCACCAATTTATCCACTATAAGACTAACCGTCACAATAATAACAAATGGTTGGCAAACATAATGATGATGATAGCAAACAGGTAAAAATGAATAACTCCCTAAAATATGCAAAGTGTAGAAGACCTCGTATAAATGTTGTCTGATGAATGAAATGGAAGCAGTACCAAGCACAAGAAATGCAGATAGCATGTAGCACCCATTTAATGGCATAGCTTTGTGTAATAAATATGGCCAACTCAAACAGTAAACGAATGCAGCACCATGGACAATCGACGTAATCAATATTAACACACCAATAGCCTTATGATAAATAATGAGATTCTCATAACTGAGGCCCAACGAGAAGACACTTGCCTTCAATGGTAATAAATAAAGTAGTGGAATATTTGAAATCCCAACCAACCCAAATCTCAATGCTAGATTAAAAGAATCGTCCATTGGCAGATTGACAAATGCCACACCCAGATTCACAAGGTAAAACAATCCAATGACCACAAGGTTCATGTTTGACTTGAAATAGTCATTCCAAAAGTACGAGTCCTGTAGTAACCATCTCCTTACACTCTTTCTCGGGCTGCCCCTCGATTTGTTATACTTATTCCACTGCAGTACTAAAATCAAAAGCAGTACAAAACCCAACAGCACATCCTGATAGAACCACGTTACACGTTTCGTGAAGCCGATGTGCTTGTATGCGAGTGCCCTGTCCTTCAAAAACGGGTCGTAGAATCTGAAGTCCTCTTTCGCCATTGTGCGCAGTCGGTTGAATTTGATGCTGCCTGAGCTGATCTGGAAAATGGTTGAATAAAAAAGACGCTTGGAAGATCTCAATTATCGATTTGATCAGCTTCTTCCGCGTTTTCCTTCAAGTCGGATCTTTTTCCTAACCTGGTTCGGGATTCGGGAATTAAAAATGCTGAGTCAGCATTGGAAATCAAAAATCAAATCGGAAAAAGGTCATTTCTCACAAATTTAGTGCCAAATTAATGCTTGTTTTCATCGGTTGTGTGTACAACTCTTTAACTCTTTTCACTTTAAAGACCTTGATTGGGTTCAAAGGGTCATTTGAATTCTTCGAGAAGACTCCGGTCAAGCGCTCAGAGAAATGCTCGGACGGCTGTTTGCGCGACAGTCAGAGCACGCTTCTGTTGGAGCTCTCAATATCCCAGGCCAACACTCAGGATCGTCACATGGCACAACAACAAATGGACAAAACAACGATGATGCCTTCACGAGGACAGTGCTGTATGGGTCACAAAGCCCTTTGGATAGCCACCGGTTAGATAACACCAAGATAAGATTGCTTATCATTCAAAGCAACGGTGGTTATTATGAGAGAGACAACTACCGTACATTGTTCGACTCTATTGCTGTGGAGTTGAAAGACGATGCCCATGGATTACATGAGCTGATACCCAAGGTCTTTGGGAACCCAATATACCAGGACTTTGATTCCAATGAAGCCTACAAAATTATCAACTTGGATGAGAAGTCAGTGATGGTGTCGTTACATTTCAAGCATCGCAGAAACTTCGCCATTGTCATAGTTATGCCATTTTCAGTACGTGAGTTCTCTACGTTGGTGTTATCAGGGTGGAATGACGTGAAGAGGTGCTTACGACTATTGAAGGTATCCTTCATAAGGAATCATTTGATGAGTGCATCAATCAGAAAGGTTCAGTCGAAGTTAACATCTAATTTTCTTGATATTGTTTCCATCTTCAAAAAATTCTTGAACACGTTGGATCTACTTTTAGAAACCCCAAGATTGTTGATTGGCCTAACACAAAAATTTGACTCTATCCTATTCAGTTGGTGTTTGGAGGTGAACAATTGGATTGAAATAAAGGACGGTGGGAAGAATCAGAACACTGGTTCGAAGTTCTTAGTTAGCTTGTTGACATTGATAAATGAGAATAAGCAGAAATTTATCTCACCCAAGGAAGAGCTATTCAGAATCGTCATCATGACATCAAACCCAATTGTTTCACAAAAACTTATCTTCATAATATCTGGTCTATTAGCATATGATCTCAAAGTTGAAACCAAGGAGACCAGGATTCGAAAGTCGCCAGAGCCAACAATCGAACAACCCAAAAAGAACTTTGTGATTGAAATTCCAAAGCTGAAGCCACCGACCACATCATCCACCATTGAGACTGCCACGTCTTTACTTTCTGTTTCACCCGTGATACGTCGTGTCTCAGATTCTTTCCAACAACCACCATCAATGATGAAAAGTGGATGGGAGATACCCAAAACACCATCCAAATCAGTTGCTACTCCTTCAGTACTTTCGCACTCCAATTCAGTTTCCAACTTGAACTCAATATCATATTTGTCATCATCATTATCTAATTCATATTCTCAATCATCATTATCAGCATCTTACATATCCCGTTCATTCCAATACTTGACTAATTGGGGAGGGAATTCACCATCTGTTGGTTCAAACTCATCAAATAGTTCATCATACCATTCAAATAATAGAACACCATCACCAGCAGTTGAATATGATGAGTATCCTTGGAATGGATTGTCCAATACAACATCTCATCATCCACATTTCATGCATTCACAACAGCAACATCCTGGTATTCACCATCATAACTCATTTTCCAATGGATCAACATTTCAGATTTCTAGAACCAACTCCAACTTCGATTTAACGTGGAGAAAACTCAAGATTCCTGAAATCCCGAAGATCAAAAGGACAACAGCTACTGTTTTTGATTCTGAAGCAAATATCGAAACCAAGACCGTCAAGAAGGAGTTAGATGAGTTGATGAACACTTCCATCAAAGACATCTCAGTCCTTGGAGTAAGTAAGGCCAAGAATGTGTCACTGCTTGAAGTCAGCTTTGATATCACCCCACCAGCCACATCTACTACAAGCAAAGACCAAAAGATACTTCCTAGGTTGACTGGTTATACCCAATCCTATGTTCCGGAATTCCAACTCCAGGCATGTCAAACAGCACCAGACTTAGAATCAAAGGTTATCAATTCAATGAAACTAGATCTTGCTGATGGACTATATGAAAAGACAAGAACTCTGTTCATTTCATTAAGAGTAAGAGAAATCAAAGAAATTACTATAACGAGAAACAATATCATGAACTCCACGACAACAGCCACACCATCCAACAACACTGCTCCAAGAAACCCAATCTTGTACACCGCTAATCCTACCAATGGAACCAACAATTCAGCAAATGGTATCCCCCAACAACAAGAATATCGTTCCAGAGTCAAGAAATTATATCATTCTGGTCATCCAATTGGGATCTCAAAGTCATCATTTGAAAAGATTGATTCCCTGATATTGCAAATCTGCAAATTGGTCAACGATTTTCAGAGCGATGTAAATGAAGACGTTGTTGAAGAGAATGAAAATGACGAAACGTTTGAAAGTGTTGAAAGTATCAGTGATTTGAGTGCTGTTGTGAGCAAAACAGACGATTATGGGGACCTGGAGAGCATCAGGGAGATTCTTATGAAGTTATGAGGACTGATTTTATGTATAATAGTGTACATTACTTAGATCTGTGTTATGAGTTACGAAATATCAGTTTTATGAGGGGTTGTATGTAAGACGGTTCAGGCCTTAAGTATGAGGTTAAGCTGCCCGCGATTTTTCACGCGTTGGAAAATTTCGAAATTTTGTTTTCGTTGTTTAAATTCTAGCTGAATGCGATAAACAGAAGCACGTCTAGTTCACTACATCAGTGAGCTGTTCGATCGCTGAATCACTACTTTCATCGCATTCACCGCGCTTCCTTCCACGGGATTTTTTTTTCTTAATTGCATGAGACACACTGCAGACGGGACCTCACTATGACTGACAACGCTTCCAATTATTCTTCCGATGAAGACCAAGATTATGACCCAACGCTGCCTGAAGACATCCACACAGACGTGAAAGAGGAATCACCGCAGTTCACACAGTCAGAGCAGATTAAATCGCAGCAGATACTGGAGAAGCAGGTGAAGCTGAAGAACGAGATACCGACAGACACGAGGTTGTTTGGCCATTTGGAAGACAAGACCGAAGAGGCACTGACGACTTATACTGATTTACAAAAGACAGTGTATGCGAACAAACAGATTGGGGACTCAGGACAGAATGGGGATTATATGAGCTGTGTGTGTATGGAAGAGTATGAAGACGGTATCAACTCTGCATGTTTTGATGATGATTGTATCAATAGAGGTACCAAAATCGAGTGTGTGAATGGATCTTCTTCATGTGGTGATAACTGTGCCAATCAAAGATTCCAAAAGAAACAATACGCGTCCATCAATGTTATACAGACAGAGAAGAAGGGGTATGGTATCAGAATCCAAGAAGATATTGAACCTGATTCATTGATTTACGAATATATCGGTGAGGTTATTGATGAAAAGACGTTTAAGAAAAGAATGGTCAATTATGATCAAGAAGGTATCAAACATTTCTATTTCATGATGTTACAAAAAGGCGAATTCATCGATGCCACTAAGAAAGGTTCCCTTGGTAGATTCTTGAATCATTCATGCAATCCAAATTGTTATGTTGAAAAATGGGTGGTTGGTGATAAATTGAAAATGGGTATATTCTCAAAGAGAAAAATTCTCGCTAATGAAGAGTTAACGTTCAATTACAACGTTGATAGATATGGTGCCAATGCTCAGCAGTGTTTCTGTGGTGAAAGCAATTGTATTGGTTTCATTGGTGGTAAGACACAAACGGAAAGTGCTTCACTATTGCCACAGTTCATTTCTGAAGCTTTGGGTTCTTCAATTGAAGACGAACAGAATTTCATTGTTGCTAAACAGCGTTCATCTGAAAAGATTGAAAAGAATGAAAATAACATTAATGTTGAGTTTGTTAAGTCATTGGTTATGAAAGAGATTGAAATCTTTGAAATTAATAAAGTGATGGGAGTGTTAATGCAAACAGATGACTATTTGATTGTTGATAGATTGCTAGAAAGAATTGAAATCTCTAAGAACCATGCCACCCAACACAAGTTAAGTTTGGCACATGGTTATAGATCATTCGGTAAATTGAGTAAGAAATACATCGAAAAAGATGATGGCGATGAGATAAATGATATAAAGACTGTTTTAATTTCCAGAATCTTGAAAATCATGGAAAGTTGGCCAAAAGTTTCCAAAAATCACATTGATAAAGTTGAAATTGTTCCAATCATTGAAACACTTCAGGATCTTGACTTGAGTGAGGATATCTCAAAAAGTTGTGCTGATTTGCTAGAGAAGTGGTCCCATTTTGAATTTGTTCAAAGAATCAAGAAATCCAACAAGCTAGAATTAGAAGTTCCAAATCTCTTCTTAGATGACAGAAGAAGGGAAAGACAACAGAATCAAAACTCACCTACTAGATCAACACCATCGGGTATCAATTCAGAACATCAAATGACAGAATATTTCACTGAAGACGAAGCAAAAAAAGATTTACCTCCAGGTTGGGCCTGTGCATTGGATGAAAGTCAAAGAAAGTATTACTTTTACAACACAGCGACGAATGAGACAAGATGGGATAAACCCGAAAGTACGCCATCATTGGTGGTACCTAGCAGTAGTGGTGCCGGTGTTTACAATTCATATAGTGGTGGAAATGCATTCCCTGATATAACAACCATTCCCAATTATAATGCAAATTTTGTGAACTATACTGATGAAGAGAAAGAAGAATATAGAAAGAAAAGAGAGAGAGAGGAGAGGAAAAGAAAAGAACAGGAGGCGTTAATGAAGAAGAAGAACCAAGAGAACAGTATTCAGGATATCATTAGAAAGGCTAAAGAGTTGGAAGATCGTAAAAAAGCTGAAAAGGATAAGATCAAGGCCATGGAAGAAGAAAAAAGAACAAAGAAAGAGCAATACAAGAAGAAGATGTTAGCACAGAAGAAGAAGCAAAAAGAAAGATACGAAGCTACTAAATCAGGAACCCAGACACCAACTTCATCATCGTCAGATCCACTTGAAAAACAATGGAAGGCCTTCTTTGCTCAACATGTCCCTAATATGGTGAAGAAATACAGTAAAAATATAACAAAGGAAGACATTAAGATTTGTTCCAAGGATATTGTTAGTACGTTGGTTTCCAAAGAGATCAAGAAGGGTAAATCACCACCATCCAGACTGGAATCTGATAAGTATAAGAAAGTGAAGGTGTTTATTTCTGGTTATATGGATAAGTTAATAGAGAAACGTGAGAGCAGACAGAAAAGAAAATTAGAAGAAGGTGGTGACTCTAGTGGAAAAAAGCAACATAGTTGAGAGGGAAGAGTTTGATACTTTTGTTCCTTGTATTTATGCCTGTGTTGAAGTCCTTGTTTGTATTATAAGTAATAGATAGAAAAAAACTGTCGATTACTATAGGGCACTGTACGGGCTATTGTCCGATGAAACAGCGATGTAGCAGAGACTATAGTCTGGGAGATTGTGTTCACGATATCTTGAATGAAACCGTTTTACGATTGCGCCAACCGATGTGGCATTACCTCCATTGTTCTGTCCAAAAGCGGCAATTTTGATCATCCTTGATATTCGATCTCAAACAACAGAAATCTATTTAAACCATCATTGAGCCCTTTAAAACCCACTTTAATGTGATCTACAGCCTTCATAGTTGACGATAAGACATTTCTTTGTTAACAAGTGAAATCATGGTTACTTTGGGAGAATTTCACCTTCAACCAGAAGACTCGGAACAAGGTATTCCGGCAGACACATTGTGCTATTGTGGAGTGTGCGAATACAAGAGAAAGAACCTAGAAAGAGTGACCAATGTAGGTATGCGTCATGTTTTGCACATTCAATGAGCGTAAATTTGTTGGTCACGGTGTTTGGCAATACTAACCAGATTATCAGAACTTTTATCACGGATTTTTGCTCTTCCCTCTCTGGTTTTATAATTTCTATACCTACGTCTATTGTAAGGCGCAGCTGAGTTCCGAATATCGTGTTAGTGAGAACATACAGAGGAACCACCGCAATGATATTACACTGACTAACAACTTAGAGGAGGAATTAATTGGGAACGTGCTTCATCAACATCAGAAAACCTCTGTTTTGTTTGACACATGGATCGGTTGGAGTGCGATGGCTTTCGCTTTGCTTGTTGTGTTCCTAGGGATGGTGGCACTTGTAATGAGAAGCTCAGGCTAGGGTGCCACTATCTCACGAGTGTACTTGGGATACTTGTAAGGTGGAAATCGGAGTACTGGAATGTTTAGTCCCGTGTGAAATTTGAATGCATACAATTACAGAAGACCCTTAATCGTAAAAGTTCTCCGACCCTGATCAGACCAGCTCAAGATGCGCTAGAGGTGCACTACTTCGAATTGTGGTTCTGTTACTCGCCCTGAGTCAAGTTTGGTCTCCATTCACTGGATGACCTCAGTTGTTAAGTAATATTGGACACTTACCCTAACTATTTCCGATCGTATTAGTTGGTCTCAAGCACCAACCTCATGAATGTCTTGTCAATGTAGGAAGAGCACAAAGTAACTCATAAGAAGTCATCCTCATAACCAAGTTCTTCACAGAATCACAGTCCTTCGAACACCGCAGAATACTCTGAACTTGGTATCATTCAATTCGACAATTTAGGTCATGATAGTAAATATTTTGATGTCTAAAAGTTATCCGTTGCCATGTCTAAGTGTGAGTTTGAATTTAAGATGCCTGAAGCTTCCAAAGAAGGTGATTTATCAAATATTTCTAACTATAATCTATCTTCCATCTGCATTTTGAATGATAGCATTGCAGAGCCTCATTATATCCATCCACGGTTCATGTTGGACATCAGGCTATGGTGCGTTTGGTCTTTTTGAAGCGAACAAGGCTGAGGTTTACAAGAGTTGATATAAATGAGATACTGATTCACTGAAGTTCATGGACCATGGTCACTTTGTTAGAAATATTTAATACCGGCGGTCCCCAAAAGGCTGCTGCTTTCTAGATGTTTTTAACAGCGATATTAGGTTTGACAACTCTTTATCTGTGGACACTCTTAACAATAACAACTGGATCACGCGCACGCCACTTCCTGCGAACAGTGAGAGGTTGAAGTAATTGTAAAGAGTCTTTACCAACAACCAACAACAAATCTGCAACCTACGTAATCGTGGCCGTACCAACAACTGCCCGAGTTTATTTTTAGCCGGTGCGAACGGGCTGAGTTGAGATTCCAAACCACTTTCAGTTTTGGACTGCTTCACTGTCTCTCGCTCGTTCATAAACCCTTCTGGATCTGAAATTTCCTTTCACTTTGTCCTTTCTATCACAGTTCAGATCACGCAAGTCCAACAATGAGATCTCAATTATTCACGTCGCTTTTGCTTTCCTTGGCTCTCGCACAACAGCAGCAATCCCGGTCGTCATCTGCCTCCAGCTCATCCTCCACTGGTGCGCTTTACTCAGAGTTTGGGGTGCTTGAGTTCGACAACTTCGGTTTTGAAGGTTATTATAGGAACGTGAATAAACTGGACGCTTCAGACAGCTGTCAGTGTGAGTTGGCTTCCAACAGCGACAGAACATTGTTTTCCGGTCCTAATTCTCCATTGGACAAGGGTGTCTCTGTTCATTTCAGAGGTCCATTAGTCTTGAAGAACTTTGCATTTTACAACGCTGATAACTTCACAATCGGTTCATCCGGTGGTTCAGACTGGACAAGACGCTCCTTTTATGACGGTTCCTCTAAGTCAAATGCTACGTTTTTGACCGCAGCTGGTGGTAATTCAAAATGTTTGGGTAAGGCATTGACATATGCTGCCGATGATGGTGTTTCTGCTGCTGAAGCAGATACTTTGTTAGCCAGCGATACATTGATTGCATCTGATGAGGAATATATCTTGTTTTCAAATGTTTCTTGTGAGAAATCTAGTTTTAAAGGTGATTGTGGTGTCTATAGAGATGGTATTCCAGCATATCATGGTTTTGATGGTGTCACTAAATTATTCTTATTTGAATTTGAGATGCCAGAAGAAACCTCCAATGATGAAGACAGCTTTGAATTCTACAACATGCCAGCTATTTGGTTATTAAATGATCATATTCCAAGAACCTCACAATATCCAACTAATGAAAACTGTTCTTGTTGGGCTACTGGTTGTGGTGAATTTGATATTTTTGAAGTCATGAACACCACTGAAGCTAATCACATGTACTCAACTATACATGACTACCAAGGTACTGGTGACATTGGTACTGGTATCCAAGCCAGAGGTTGGATTCAAAGAAATACCACTGGTTCGATGAAAGGTGGTGTCGTTTTTGGTTCTGATGGTAAAGCTACTGTCTTCATCAATGATGCAGTCACATTCGATTCATCATTGTCTGCAACAAATATTAACAATTGGGTCGCTAACACCACCCAAGATGATGAAGCTGAAACTAATACTTTAGCTTCTGCGACCAACACTGGTAGTGGTAAAGTCAACGCTGCTGGTCCTGGTATGTACTTCGCCATTGATTTCAAATACGTTCTTGCTGGTTTAGCAGTCGCTACCTCGGTCTTGTTCTTTTGAAGAGGGTGCAATATGTTTTATTTAAAAGGTTAGATGGTTCCTTACAGATACAATATACACATTATGGGTAGAATACAGCCGTACACCGGTATGAGTGCCGGAATTTAGATTATATCACATGACTTATCACCTCGGAACTGATTTTAGTGGCCTCATTAGTTCCACTATGACAACTATCAAATAAAACCCGTCAAAAGAACTGCCCACATACAACTGTTTAACTCAACGGTGATGAAACGCAGGCAGAAATGTCGCATTTTACCAAAAAGATATCAAATTGGCTTCAGGCTGCAAGAGTTTCTTTTTCGAAGATGTGGTTTTTAACAGTACCTCAAAACCGTGGTTTTTAGTCAAATTATTACTTGATTCGGACCTCAATGGGGACTTGTCAAACATGAAATACATCCAACAAGAAGTTTTTTTTATTAATGAATGGGATGGCTTGGTTTCCGATATGTTTGGAAATATATTTAATTGATTCATTGACCTGATATTTGACTTGATCTCACCAGTCGCAAGAAGAAGTTAAGTTGTAACTAGTTGAAGTGAGTGATTGGTATAGAGTTCCAAATACAAGACTCATCGAGACACACAGATACAAATTATCATTCAGACACTTCAAAAAGATATTTTATAATGGGTTACCAAGCTGCAATAATAGCATTATCAGTAATAGCCATAATCCTTCTGGTGCCTCCATTAATCTGGCATATCAAAACCGTTAATGTCCCAGCCATCACACTAATTGTTTGGTTATTATTAATGGACTTGAAAGCGTTAATAGATGCCATCATTTGGGGTAGACCGGATTTCTACAACAGGTTTGATGGTGTTGGATATTGTGATGTGATGGTGAAGTTACAAGTTGGTGCCAGTGTGGGTATCAGTTCCAGTGTTGCCGCAATTATGTTCAACTTGTACAAAATCTTGAAAGCGGATAGTGTTATTTCTGGGTTGAGGAGTTTTAAGAAAATCACTATTGATTTGATGATTAGTTTGTTGACCCCAGTGATTGTTATGGGGTTGAATTATTTGGTTCAGGCAAGGAGATATTATATTTTCCAATATACTGGGTGTCAGAACATCATGGCACCAAGTTTTGTGACGATTATTGTATGTACTATGTGGTTGGTTATTTGGTCATTAACTGGTGTTATTTTTGCAATCTTGATCATCCTTGAGTTCTTCAGAAAGAGAAAAGATGTTAAGGATATCCTAAAATGTACCAACTCTGGTTTGAATATGGTCAGATTTGCTAAGTTATTGATATTCTGTGTCATTGTTATCTTGATTATGTTCCCTGTTTCACTATACATCTTCGCAGGTGATATTGCTAATGTCGATGGAAGTTTCAACTTCAATGTGATTCATAATACAGCTGTTTGGTTCACTGTTTCATATGTTCCTTTACATTCACCGCTGTATATCATTTGGATCTATATTGCTTTGAGTTATGTCGTTTTCATCTTTTTTGGACTGGGTTCTGATGCTATGGATATGTACTTGGATATCCTCTCTAAAGTTGGCTTCAGTCCAGTTATTGAATACGTGAGACGCAAGAAAGTAGAGGAGAAAATGATGAAAGCTGATGAATTGGTCTCAAAGGTGCTGAACAGGGACCAATCTCCATTGCATTCAGGAACAACTTCTACAGGAACTGCATTTGACTTAGAATTACAACAAATCATGAATAGTGAAACACCAGTGTCGAATGTGTTCTCTGATAGAAACGCGGCCATATACACCAGCCATTCAGCAACATCTGATCTTTACAGAAATGCCTTAGATATGGATGAGTTGGAGCTCGATGACGATGATGTTCAATACTTGAATATGTTGTATCAATCAAAAGATTCAAGGACACCATTAGGGGAGAATCGTCAAGGAAACAGTATCAGTAATGATCTTGATAGTGCAGCTGATCTTTCTGAGATAGAATATAACTATAATTTAGAACATTAGAGATAAGATTATCGGACAATTTTGGTTTTTTGGTTTTGGTATTTTAGTTCGTTTAATAGCCTTTTTAATATTTATGTGATATCTTGTTTACCCATTGTATGACACGGTTGGTCCTCAATACCTAAGTATCAAGTTTACTAACAAATCAATCGAATAACATAAATAATAAAAATACTACAAATACATCAACTAAAAGTCCTTCTTTAGATATCAAAAACAATATTACAAACACAACAGTAATTATAAAAAAAACGCGTCAAATTTCAGCATATAAGCAGGGTATAAGTACATGAACACTCAGTTCAATTATTCGGATTCCTCAACTTTAGGGTTTTGTAATAAATCAATTCTGTCTGTGATGAAACACGTTAGTATTAGGAAAGTCGCCACATTGGGAAAAACACGGTACATACTTTGAACGAAGTTGTAAGAGCTACCTTTGGAACCATCTTCTCTTTCAAAGACATCTTGTCTGACGTTGGCATCAATGTGGACTAAAGCACTGTTGTATTTGGTTAGTATTTGGAACTGGGGACTGGTTTCACCATTGAACTCGACGAAACAGGAAATAACCATAACGGCCAATCCTGCAGAAGACAATGACAAAAAACTATCTGAAATATGATAACAAACTTACCCTTTACGGACGTATTGAGTCAAGAAGTTGTTTTGTTGTTCGTTGAAAGACAAGACGTTGAACCATGAGACTGGACCATCTTTCTTGGTTTGGACAGCGACTGGATATCTGACATATTTGTTACCTTGAGAGGATTCAGTTTCAACGATATCTTGACCAACTCTACCCAAGATTTGGACTCTGGCGAAGGAGTTTCTGGCACCAGAAGAAGAGAATTGACGGACTTGGGAGCGAAAGGAGGCGATTGAGGTTCTGAACATTGTTAACAGTGACGAATTGAGTAAAGAAGAAGATAGAAACAGGTCCTGTCTTGTATATTTGTATTTAAAAACAAGCATGACACCCACACACCACCCACTAGATAATTATGTAAACATTGGTGTTATGAGCACGAGAAATTCTCCCAACAAATGCAAGTGCAGCAACACCCAGACACCGCAAATTGCGCTATATAATTCCTTATCAAGTGACACCTTCAAGCCTTTCTTGAAAGATCTAATAGGAAATAACAGTCGAAATCTGAATCTGAAGGGCTATTTCTTACATAAAGTCCCTATTTGACTCACCAGCTGTTGTTTCTTTGCTCTTGCAGTTCAAACAAACGCTTTCTACTGAACCATACACCAATCACCCGTCGTTTCCACAATTGTGTCAGTTTTCACGGTTGCTGATAAGGACAGAATCCGCAATTAACACACATCACATCACACTAAAAACAGCATCAACAAGCCCATAGAAATGGCTTTCAACCAGGGTTTACCAGTCCACAAACAGCGCCAGTCTCTCCAATCACACGATGTTGGCTCTTCTGCTGCTTTGGCAAGTCACGGCGCCTCAAATACGCGTTATGATGAGTTGAGTTCCACAAGTGTGGATTCTGCTGAATGGATCTTATTCTCGCCTTCCTTGAACGGGGGAGGTCCTGCTGCCATTAGTTCTGATGTCTTGTCGAACAGTGGCAATGACAGAGAAAGTCAGGTTAGTGCTGATTATGAAGATGATGAGGAGATCGATGAGGATGATGATTATGATGACGCTTCGTTGCTAGATAGTCTTGATGCCCATTCACCAGTGAGATTGTCGTTGCCTACACACGATGGATCTGGCCAGTTTGCGTATGATGGTACCTTATCCTCGGAGAGTGATAGTTACGTTGATAGTCTGACTAAGAATGATTACATCACCAACAGAATTGATAGTTGGAGAAGAGAACAGGCAAGAATCCTTATTGATGATTTGAATGAAGGATCAGAAACTGAGGCCTCAAGAACAGAGACTAATGAATTGTTGGCATCTTGGGGAGTTGATGATGGTGAACTATCAGCGAGTGGTACTCAGACTCAGACTCAGACTCCTACTGAGTCAGAGATCGCTACTGATACAGAAGAAACTTATTCATTTGGAAAGAACAAGAGATTTTATGGTGATGAAGTGTTCAAAGGTCTGACGGTAAGAGAAGTTCAGCAGATCAAAGAAATAGCGAAGAAGATGTCTTCCTCGTTGGTTAGAACCTCTGATCCACAAAGTTGTGATTATGTGCATGAAAGATCCCATTATCAAGCACATTTGTCTAAGGGAAGACGATTATCTATGATTTTGAACTTATCAAGAGCAACAACAAACAAATACTTATTTGACAATATGAATCAACCGTTTTGGAAACAAGACATTAGTTCTGCTCATTCTTCATTGTCAATGGATACAAGTTCTATAATGTTTGGTAGTTTACATTTGGGAGGTGCTTTTTGAAGTGAGGTTTTCTAGACATTGGCGGAAGTTTAAAATGGTAATGGTTAATAATGGTTTAATGGTTTGGTTTCATACGTATTTGTTCATGAAAAATAAACAGGATTTCATTGCATGATTACAACTGCAATCGTAGCATTTACGGCACAACGTATCGAAATCTAAAGTATATAATTAAAGAAAAATCTTTTTAAACAAACAAGTATATTTTTTAAATGAAACAGAACAAAAAAATAATAACGATATTCATACGAAAGGAAAACCAGGACAGCAAAATATTATACAAACAGCTTTCAACAACACTCAAGCCAAACCACTATAACTGCCAGCAACGAGTGTCTTATAACTAGGAACATCAATCCAAGATTCTTGGGCGAATGGATCATCTTCACTAAAATCCTGTGCTTTCAATTCCAAACCACTAGTGACATATATGGACCCATGAGCATCATCAATATTGAACTTAACACTAACACCTTGTTCAGATTCACTAGCTAATTCATCAGTAATGAACCTAGCAACTAACTTCTCCTCATTGGAATTATTTAAAACCACAGGTGCTTTGAATCTCCAAGTGATTCTTGATTTCTCTTTGTTGAAAGTACCTTGTGGTTTAGACAACGCACTCTTACTAGAACCATTAATAGAAACATTGACAACCAAGTTTGTCAAACTGATAGATTCACCATCTTGTAACAATGAAGCGACATGTGGTGCTAATTTGATACTCAACATGACACTTGCTTGATGTGGTTCGAATCTCCAGGCTGGTAAGATCACAATTGGTGCCTTGATGGAATTGATGGCATATTTCAAAGCACCTAATGTTCTACCTAGCACAGCATTTGGAAGGACTTCGAATTCATTAGTATCAATTTGTTTGAAGAATGTTGGATTTGGAATCAATTTATCTAGTGAGTTCGGTGAGATGATCTTCAAGTTAGTCTTTGTTGGAACATCAATGGATTCTCCAGCATTATTGAAACTCAATGCGATTTCACCAATTATCTTACCAGAGATTTGTTCGCCGTCTTTGAATTGGGCATTAACGACTTCAGCAACACTTGCGTTCAAACCAGGTTGATTGAAAGTGGAATGCTGAAACAATGAAGTACCACCCAACGAAGAAGAACCAGTAGCTTGTGGATTCAATTGTCTGAAAGATTCACCGAAACTACTAAAACTAGACATTCTTTTGTTATCTGGTGTGGTAGTATTTAAATTAGTGAATAGTTGAGATTGAATATCACGTCTGTTGGTATGTGCTTGCAATTGACTTGGATCACGTTGCTGCGTACGTGTAGGAGCAGCTGGTTGGAAATCAGAACTGTCTTCACGAATGTTACCCAAGTTGAAAGCTCCTGTCTTTCTGGATGGTGGAGGAGCAGGAGCCTTGTGGTGTGTCTGAGGTTCTTGCTCTTGTTGTTGGTGATCGATTGGTGAAATTGAGACATTTTCTGGGGTCTCTGCACCATTGACTCTGGTTGGTGACTCAGGAATGGTTTGGTGTGGTGGAGTTTGATACTGTTCGGTGTGGAGTGGTGATTGATTGAAAACCTGAGCAGGTTGGGCTTTTGGTGGAGGAATGTTGAATGGTGATTTGGAGTTGTCTTCTGGGTAACGTTCAGCTGCTTGCTTTCCTTGTGGGATAATGTTGGCTGAGTTTGTTCTGGAGGTTGGTTGCAATGGGGCCTGGTTGAAAGAGAACGCATTTTGTTGACTTGAACTGGAGAATTGAGATTGACCAAGAGAAGCTGGGCTGTCCTTAGCAACTGGCTCCGGTTGGGAAGATCCTGGGACCGCATTTGAAGAGGTTGGATGAGCAAAGGAGCTAGTAGCCGTTGAAATGAATGAAGAACCTCTCGATTGTCTGGTGCGTGGAGGTTGCAGTTGATCATTGACTGATGAGGTTTCTGATTCTGGGACAGTATCATTCAATTCCAATTTTTTTTTATCTTTCTTCTTCTTACCAAAGATTGAACCAACTTTAGATCTCAATTTAGTTCTCTTTTGTTCCTTACCAGCAACTACATTCTTCACAGTGCTCGCAGTGGCAGCAGTGGCTGTGGTAGCAACTGAAACGTTACGGTTACCAGTTGAAGCATTTGATGGCTGACTGAAAGAGCCTTGACGAACAGCAGGAGATTCGGCAGCTTTTCTGGTTGCTTTTGGAATATATTGAGTCTCACTTGAGACCTTAGCAAATCTGGTGATTTCATCCTCAGGCTTGAAGTTCAAAATAGTTTCTAATGTCTTTTCATTACTTTGGGAAATTTTGTTAATAGAGTCAGTGTAAGCAGTGATGAATCTCAATAGACTGTCTCTTAAAAACTCCAATCTGGCAAAATCAGTGTTTTCAAAGACTTCAAAGACGTAAGGAGCTTCTGAATCCCAATGTGTGTTAGCATTGTGTAAAGCAGTTTGGTATTTTTCTTGTTTGTCTTGATGTTTACCTGGTTGTTCAGCATATTTTTCCAATTTATCCTGGTTGTATTCAATAGTTTGAGCAACTTCACTTAATTTAGCATGCAAATTTCTGACATCTGACCATTGTCTATTCTTGGTGGTGAATCCTGTCAATGGGTGGATAACTTCTTTATCAACAACGGATCTCATTAAATGGTTGGCTGAGATTTCATCTTTGATTTCACTGATGACCTTGTTCCAGATCTCAGATAAGTTACCAATAGCATCAACGTTATAATGTTTCAATTCTTCCTTGGAGAGAACTTGCTTTTCAATTATACTGTGTTCAATGTTCTTATTAAGATCCTGAGATTCATTAACCAACTTGTTCAAGTCATTCAAATAGTTAGACTTGATGGCATAATACTTCTTAAAGAAGTTAGCAAACTCATCATTCAGTAACTTGGCCTGGCTTAATCTGACTCTGACAATCTCAGTAGCGTCAATTGGTCTTTGGGAGACCAAAATTGAGCTGGCGTATTGGGTTCTTTCGGCTGACATGATATACCGTTAACACCTTGTTTCTCCGATAAAAGTATCACTTAAAAACAGGAATTGGAATCTAAAGTTTCTGGAAAATAACTATATGACACAAGAAGTAATCTTATAATCTTTACTTGTTCCAATAGGTCAATCGATATCGATTAGAGCAGCTTTTGTGTCTTCAAAGTGAGATTTGCAGTCGTTATTGTTAGGGGTATTTTCACTAAATTATCCTCGAAAAATCCGGATTATTTTTTCTGGAGAAATCCCACAATTCGCGAAATCGAAGTGGCTTCTGTGCAGCCGATAGGGTATAACCTGGACAACTACAATATATGTTAGTGGTACATTATTACTTATCATTAACTCGTTTCTATATAACACAATCACACTGAAGTCCCAAGGTTCAATTTCTTTACTTCAGCAGGCATCAAGCTGTCCTCGTCCATTTCTGGAGCAGGACCATATTCACCTTCAAAGATGACTGCACCGGCCTTTCTTCTAATTTCAACATATTGCAATTCAACTTCATTCAAGATTTCAACTGCTGTTGGTCTGTCTCTTGGATTTGGACTGATCATCCATTTCACTAAACGGTCCAATTTACCTTTACCATCAACTAAGAATCTTGGAGTCCAGTTAGGTAATCTTTTAGAGTGGGAACCAACTGACGAATATGATGAACTTGTAATCCCAGTGTTGTTCCATTGAGCTGAAAAAGTAGAGTTCTTGGAAATGAATGAATCGTTGTATAGGTTCAACTCTGTGGAACTTAATCTACCAGCATCACTCAAATCACCAGATCTCAACTTCTGCCATGCAATACCATTATCTGGTAGGATAATATTAGCTGCAGTTTCAAGCATGATTAAACCAAAAGAAAAGATATCCGCTGGTCTATCATAAATCTGTTGTGAAATAATCTCAGGTGCAATGTATTCTCTATCACCTTCTCTTTCAAATCCTAATAGGACAGGATATTTGGAAGCCATACCGAAATCACCAATTTTCAAAGAACCTTCAAAAGTAATAAAGATATTGGCAGGCTTTAAATCCAAATGTAAGATATCACAAGAGTGAATATATTTAATACCCATACCAATCTCAACAATCATTTTCCAAATTCTCCATTCATCGATCTTCGAAGAATTTCCACTTTCTAACAAGAATTTATCTAATGAACCATTTTCGCAAAATTCAGTCATGATGTATAAATGACCATTATGTTCCCAATCATTAATGAAATTGATAACATATTCTTTACCTTCCGCATCCTTTGGTTGATTTTCTTGTAAGATTTTTAATAATTCAACTTCTTCAAAAATTCTTCTTCTTCTCTTGGATCCCAAAAATGGTGTTTTAATTCTTTTAACTGCATATTTAACACTTTGGAAAGTAATTTCATAAACATTAGAAAATTCACCGCTACCAACAACTTGAACATTTTGGAATTGTGAAGTTAAATGATCATCGGCATTAGAATTGGCAGTCAATAAAGTTGAAACATTGCCAGAACTAATAGTATTTGAGGTTCCATCAAGGCTGGAAGTATCAATAGAAACATCAATTGGTGTCTTTGGAGTAAATGAACCACCTTTACCTAGTGTTGGCGATTGGGTATTGATACCAGATAAATTCAACTTCAGGGTCTTTGCCAATGCTGCATTCTTAGCATCTCTGTAACGAGTTGGTGTAGAAGGATCATGGAAATCATTATTTTCATCATCAAATATGGAATCTGCACTATCATCAAATTCATTAGTGAATTTCAAAATACAATCTCTTAATTCATTTGTGTTCAGAGCTCTTGCAGATCTAGGTAATGAAACAGATGAGTTATTACCAGATGGTGTTTGTTGGAAATCAGTATCATAATGTTGATGGGAATTGAATTTATTCATGTCATAATCTTCATCTTCATCATCATTAACTTTTGGTGTTGAATTATCTTTAATCATTGGTGAACTTGCTGTTATGACATTAGATAGATTCGAACTTGGAAATGTCTGTTTGTTCGTGCTTTGGATGTTTAATAGTAATGGTTTCTTGCATGGTGTTTCTGGTGGATTGAGTGAAGCTTCGCTAAGTTTTCTGTTCTTCTTACTCATTAAACCTGATGACATGAATGCAGTTTGTAATGGTTTGACGAATTTGTATGAATTTGGTGTTATGAATTCACCATCATCCGTACTAGATAATGCTTTGAAACTTAGAACGTTCTTGTTTCCAGCTTTATCTAATTTTATTTTTTGTCTGGCTGGTCTTGATGGTGAGTTGTTCAGTACTTCATGATAGGTATCAGTACTTATCGTTTCATGATTCTGATTCTCTTGTGCTTGGAAATGAATGGATGGGTTAGGTAATGGATGTAAGTTTTTGTCAAATGGTGATTCTGCATCATACGTCATTCTCTCTAATGAAACCATTTTCCTCAGTTTGTTGAAATGTTTATGAACGGTACCTGGAGCTTCATCAGATGGATTTTGATTGGATGATGCAAATACCAATGGTCTTTGACTATCATTGATGAACGGAGACAGACTCGAACTGCTTGAACTTGCCGGTCTCTTTAATGATTGTTGGTTTTTGCCTCTTGAACTAGGTGTGGCTGCTTCTTTGAAAGGTGACCAATTCTCAACCTCATGATTGATATGATTGGAGTCGTCAGTATCTAGACATGACATCTTCTTCTTTCGTATTGAGAACTTTGGTGATGATGTGTGGTCTAGTTTTGGTGATCTTTCTATGCTCAAATTCAGCAACCCAACACTTCTTCTTAGACCCTGAGATCCTTGTGAAGAAGATATACTTGAGATCTTTGGAGTTGATTTTTCTGTAGGTTCTGCATGGTCAAAACTCTCATTTGAGGAGAACTGTGAGTTGGTAACATCCTTGAGTTGTGGAGAAGGCATGCTTTCTGTCATGACTCTCTTCTTTGAGACCTTCTTGGTCTTCAAATATGGTGTTTTAGAATCTGGTGATCTATGGGAACGCGTAAACATGACTCAGTGGGGAGTGTATTAAATTTGGTAGTAGCAGCGACTATCTGAGGTATGCAGTGGCTCAGACGAATGTGAGTAGGTCCTTGTGAGAGTGAAAAAGGTTCTTAGAATCCCGTAAGTAATGTGAATACGCCGCTGTATTGGTAACCTGACACGAATCGAAAAAGTACCCCAAGGCAACCAACGCCTCCTAGTCTGGTCTAAAATGAATGGACGTGTCTTCCTGTAGTGGTGAAGTGCCGTGTTTCCCCAGAAAATACAGGTTTTCTCGCAGAACTGGTTTCCAGAGGTTTCGTGGATGTTTATATGCTTTGTTGATTTTGGCAAACCTTTTGTTTGTTTTGATTTTGGATATTTTGCAACTTCGGAAAAAAAATTGTTGTGTTGTTATTACATACTGTTGCTCTGGAAACGCTAATATAAAATAACTACAGAAAAAATGTACGCTAAAAGTGGGCTATTTTGATTTTGTGCGTCAGCTTGCATGAGTTGTGTTGGTGACTTGGTGGTCCAAACTTCAGAATGTTTAAGTGGTTGATTAGACGAAGCTAAAGCACTGCCAGAGCAGTCACCAACCAGGTCAATTCGACTTCAATGGTCTTCATGATGGCAATGATGACTGCGTTGATTGGATGCCTGCCTTTTACGGTGCCAGTAAGTTTTTCTATAGACTATTGCTTATGTTGCGGGATGAACTGGGTCAAAATTTGATCGGTAACATTCCAGAGCTCCAGCGACCAGTCACCAAATTATGGCAAATTCTCAACACACTGCATCAAAGATCCTGCCTCGGGTGGGTCGCATGTAACCATATAGTTGTCAGTTGACGGGATCTGTCAATACAGCTGGTTGCCGTATAAGTGCTGGAATCTCATTCATGTGGGCTATCGATGTTCACAATGCCACTTAGCTAAGGGCCATTGCGGGTACTTGAACCAACGCTAGGAGGCAGATCAAAGTTGTACGTCGAAAAGCGTTTATGGCACTGGCTGTGCTGCGGCTTATCTCGAATCTAGATTGACACAAGATAGCTGGGTAAGGAAAGAAACGCTTGCAAGCTCCAGTCAACTACTGGATGCAATTATCGAAAGGGAAACTCTACATACCCTCAAATGACATTCCGCTTTCAATTCGTTTATAAAATAATGAAATGTTTGGATGTCATCCGATACTCCTATTAGTGGATGCATCATCCAGTAATTAAGTTCAAACGTTTAAACTTTATTCCTCTTTTCAACCATTCATGATTCAACGGCACAAATTTACAGCTGGTACCTACATGTAAACAATGCACACAAACTTTTCAGGCGACAATCCCCAAACTGACCACGTCCGCGGGTGACGAAGATACAAGTTATCATAAACACCACAATCTTATCCGACTGCCTGATACACCCGTGGTTACTCAAGCAGCTAGCTGATATTCAATTGTCTGTAAGCAAGCAGTCATCCAACTCGAGTACCTGTTTCCAGGATTATTATAGGAAATTCAGGTTCAGTACTAGTTATGGGAAGCCGAATTCAAGAACTAAACAGTGCACTAGCCACTGGTGACTGGACAGGCACCATGGTAAAACCAATTTCAAAATAGGTGATTTGGAAACTCCACAACGCATGGAGATTTAATTGACAGTTTGAACTTTTAAGCCAGTATATGCGCATCAAACACTAAAGTAAAAGACTGGTACCTGTAGCACGATTTTTCATGATGAGATCAACGCACTAACGAACTCACAATTAATCAGACACAGCTGCCAGATCGAGTAACCGCGCTTGCTCAATCAGGAAACAGTAGCTACCAAAAGGGTTATCTGGGGGTTCGGGCGTGTTGATATACCCAATGGGAGTATAAGTGCATACACATCCAACGACCGCTCTACATGAAGCTCACATCAATGGTGCTCGAACAGGAGAGTTACCTTTTTGATCCGCTTTATTGGTCGCAAAGGCGAGGTACACATCTCGATCGATCT
Organism: Komagataea pratensis; assembly: GCA_003707865.2. Lineage (NCBI taxonomy): Eukaryota > Fungi > Ascomycota > Saccharomycetes > Phaffomycetales > Wickerhamomycetaceae > Komagataea > Komagataea pratensis. The sequence continues at coordinate 79,567 of PPMA02000045.1, forward strand.
GATTATCTATATATATATCATCGACTACACAGAGAAGCAGCAGTAGTGCTCAATTGATCGTTTTGACCATGAATCGTAATTCATCTATTCAGTTATACAAACCATTGGAACAACTTCTCTCGTATGAGCTCAATTGCCTCAAGCTTGTATGTCAGCAACCTACCAGGTTTCATAAAAACATCTGAGCCTATAAACCTTGAAGACTGCTGATCCATACAGATTTTTCTGTCAAATCCACTTTCCGGCTAAGCGAAACCTGTAATGGTTTGGTTAGTATTGAAAATCTTTCAAAGTGAAAAATTCAAACGACAGTCAGGACTCACCAACCAATGGGTTGAGTCTAGAGTCCATCCAGAAGAGAAAATAATGATAAAGATTACCATCACTCTCTGTAACCAGAGTCTAGAATCGCGGACTCCTTTTTTATATCCACAGTCCGGCACGAAAGATCAGATCTATTTATTTAAGAATTGAAGTCATGACCTTTTGGTTCGTATACTATCTAGCTTAATTGTTCTTAATTTGATTCATCATTTTGCATGACTGTGGATCTGATATGGCGATTGTATTGATTGAAGATTGACTATGTAAACATACCATTATGAGGATGACACTTATCACGTAAAGATCTATCAAGAGGAAGAGAATTTGTTCTGGCTGAAATATTTTTGTAGGCGCGAAATTTTTGCTAGGAGATCATTCCAGATGAGCTACGAATTGCTAGGGCACCGGTGACAATTGGATAATCGGTGGTCATCAAAACCAACAGTTACAATAGTTAAGAAATTTTCGTGGTTTCCAGAGTAGATCATCTTCAGTCTCATTATGATGGTAACGTGGACCACCTTAACTCCTTCAACCTTCAAAATTCCAACATGAATCCATCATGATATAATAATCTACATTAAAATCAAAATGCACAATAAGACTTTTCTTGTATTAAACTAACAAACAAATTTCTAAAAAACATCAATAATGATATCACTTCATCTTTGATTCATAGCATTAAAAAAACATCATAAAGTGAATAAACCAAAAACTTGATAATAAATGACACCAGAATTATAAACTTCTGTCTTCAGAAATCCATCAACTTGAAAAATAAAGAATAGAGGGTTGTTTTGTTGATTGTTTTTATTAGATGTAGTATTAAATTAAACTCCAAGTAATTAACTTAGATGTTTAATTTAGTACGTCTCCAATGTCTTCTTTTAGCATTGTAACGGATGGTGTTGTTAGTTTTTAATCTAATCCATTGTGGTAAAGGACGATTTTGGTTTTGAGCTTTAGCCAATTTTTGTTTGGTCTTGAAAGATTTTTGGGACTGGTAGGAGAGTTAGTATAAGGTTCAATGGGTCTTCAGTTCTTAGGATGGGAAGGAAATGGTTCATATGACAGATTCATGTATAATAAATGATAATGGGGTATGAATCTTGAAATGATGTGCTCTATAGGCTCCATATAATTCATTCTGCCTGTGATGAGGGTGTTCTGTACCACTGATAAATTCATGATGATGTTGTATGTGCTTTACTCTTTATAGAAAAACTCTTCGATTCTGTTAAACTGTCCAACATGATACTAATAAATGAATCTCTGATGATGTGAGATGACCTCTGTTCTATGTTCCATTCCTGTTCCTTCTACTCTGCTGTCTACGTACAGGCATGATGACTTGATTAAATCTTGTGGTTCTTCTTTGTATGAGTTTACGTTTGGTGAAAGTCAATTTTTTCACTTCTGTGTGAAACCATCGAATTCTGCTGTCCAAACCAGAAACTGGAGCCAGTTTCAGCAAATTCGTGGTTAAGGTTCGCGGAATCTCAGAAAATTGTTTGCAGGAAATCCAGGTGTACGGATGTTCTTAGTAGGGTTGCTGGAAAAAGTACAGTAGTCATGTGACACTTAGTAGGGCTTCCAAACCAAACTTCACCACTTTTTTTTCGACAACAAAAAACTGAATTTTTCACTAACAAACAAACACTCTACAATTTAACAGGTTTCACCATCCGTCCATCAAAATGACTAGAACTTCCGTCTTAGCTGATGCTTTAAACGCTATTAACAACGCTGAAAAAACTGGTAAACGTCAAGTTATCATCAGACCATCATCAAAAGTTATCATCAAATTTTTACAAGTCATTCAAAGACACGGTTACATTGATGAATTCGAATACATTGATGACCACAGATCAGGCAAAATTGTTGTTCAATTAAACGGTAGATTAAACAAAGTTGGTGTTATCTCCCCAAGATTCAACGTCAGAATTGGTGACATTGAAAAATGGACTGAAAACTTATTACCAGCTAGACAATTCGGTTACGTTATCTTAACCACTTCTGCTGGTATTATGGATCACGAAGAAGCCAGAAGAAAACACGTTTCTGGTAAAATCTTAGGTTTCGTTTATTAGATTGTTTCAAACAGGCCTATTTAATAATCAAAATATAAAAGTTAATGTATTTTAGCATAAATATTGCATGTAGGTTGGTATGGTATATTCTCAAAACTGAATCAGACTTCAGATTGAATTCTGCATTTTATGGAGACATAATAATAGATCAGATGATTATCAGGAAGTAGATATCACCTGTTACAAGTACACTTCTTCTAATTACTTGTAAATTTGTGTCATTCCAGGCCCTATGGATCCATTCTCTAAGCCATTCATGAGCTGTGTACTTTATAATGAAACCCTGTATTTCACCACGTGACTGTCATCAGGGCAAGCGCAGTCCCTTCTTAAAATCCGCGAATATTTCCTAATCGAATCTCAAATTTGAGTCAAAATGGTTATGCTCCCACTGGCCTTTTTTTAGCAGATGGCGTGGCCAGACCAATTATCTGTGTTTTTTTTCAACCACGCAAAAGTTTTCATGAAAAGCGAATTCGAAATACACAATTTAACACTGTTTTAAATAGAGGTATCCAAACAATGTCTACTGGTATGTCAGACTATGAACAGTGAAGATGGAAATTATGAGATAATGCGTAGATTGGTGAACTATGAAGGAGCAAGTTTATACAAGGATGGAATTCAGTGATCAATTATTGTCATGATTGGAGTTTTTTAATTCAAGAAGTGAAATATCAATACGAAGTAATGGATTAAGATAATCAAGGAACACAGAATCAGCAGAAACTACATCATTCGTTTACCTAAACATTTGGGGAAATCTTAATAATGGTCCATCACATCAAAATATTCAAGAACATACTACATCAAGCAATTTAAACAGAATTAACCCTTCACAGATCCCACTACAATCTACAAAGTATCTCAGTTGAAACCTTCACATTGAAATATACCGTTGCAGTTATACTAACTATTTTTCCAGAAAACGTTACTTTAGGTCCACAAGTCCGTGACGGCTCCCAAGTTTTTGGTGTTGCTAGAATCTTTGCTTCATTCAACGATACTTTCGTTCATGTTACTGATTTATCAGGTAAAGAAACCATTGCCAGAGTTACTGGTGGTATGAAAGTCAAAGCTGATAGAGATGAATCATCCCCATACGCTGCTATGTTAGCTGCCCAAGACGTTGCTCAAAAATGTAAAGAAGTTGGTATCACTGCCGTCCACATTAAATTGAGAGCTACTGGTGGTACTTCTACCAAAACTCCAGGTCCAGGTGGTCAATCCGCTTTAAGAGCTTTAGCCAGATCTGGTTTAAGAATTGGTAGAATTGAAGATGTTACTCCAGTTCCATCTGATTCTACTAGAAGAAAAGGTGGTCGTCGTGGTAGAAGATTATGATTTCTCTCTTCATACCATAAAAGAGATCATAATTTTTATAACAACATGTCACATTTTAAACCTGCAAATATTTTGAATAGAGTGTTTGCAAAATCCATCCTCTTGAAAAGTTTATTTCATGGAATAATACTTTGAACTTGTTTTGTGTAATAAGTTTTTTTAATTGTACGTTAAAATAAGCAAATAGAAGAAAAGAATTGTAGATTATTTAGGAACTGAACTGTGAATATTGTCACATGTCACATGTCACAATGGAACTCTAAAGTTTTCTTTTTAATATGCAAAACCTCATCGCCATGAAAATTCCTAAAACAGTCAAAATATCCACTAGTCAATAATAATTCGCGAAATCTACTTATCAGGCCTCCAGGCCAACCATACATATACGAAATCATTTACCCAAATTAGTGCAATATTTCCCAAGGATCCCCAGAATTCTGCAAACTATGTCTCAATCTGGTGAAAATAAGTCACTTTATTTAACCAAGTAATGGCCTGTTCTCCAGTTGCTGCTGTGTTAGGTCAGCATAAAAATTGTGTCAGCTGACAGAGTTCTTATCAAGGTATTATCTGCTACCTGAGTTTCTTGATAATTATTCATGGACACTACTGCCCGATGAAGAGATATCTGACAGTCGGATTTGGATCAATACACCTTATTATGTTATCTGGAGTTGCATATAAAGAACCACATGCCCTGGATATGAAGGTTTGTTTATTCACACATCTAGGCATCACTACCCATACTTCACAATGGTTGACACTACTGCTTTGATGCTACTTAGTGGTCTATCATTAGGTACACTAACTTATATTATTATAAAACTCCTCGACCAGAAGAAGAAAGCAACAACCACCGCTTCAGCAACTGGTCCTAAGGCAAAGAAGATCTATAATCCAGACGCGCCAGTTCCTGAACCAACTCCACTATATCTGACTCCAGAACAAGTCAAGACATACGATGACAGACCATGGAGACCATTCCGTTGGCCATATCATCAAACTATGTCTATTTACAAACTGGATATCAATCATTGGTTAGATATGGATAAGTATTACTGTCATTACATTGCTGAAAAGAAGAGAATCTACCATGAGTACGGTAAAGATAACATTGATTGGCTGCCAGAATCGGATGATTCATGTCTTGAATTGATGGAGTTGGTTACTCAGCATATGTTGAAGAGATATCCATTGTTGTTTACTTCAAGTGATGCTGGTGTTCACGTCAAGAATGAACTCACTGGTGAGTTGTTGGATATGTCTAAACCATTGAAAGAACATCCATTGATTTATGTTTCTAAGATGGCAAAGGAAGATTTCTACATAGTTCAAAAAAGAGCTGATGGTCAGCATTATTTAGTTGCTGCAGCTGTTCCATTCCCTGGTGGTTCATTCGGTATCAGTTACAAGCTAGGTAAATCCATTGATGTCATTCATACTGATGTTCCATACTATGAAAGCAAATTGAAGAAATCAATGGAAAGATGGTTTTCTAAAATGACAGCTGCTGATCCAGTTGAAAGAGCATCTTGGTATATCTCATGGGATCATAAACTATTATGTTCGAACGTTTATGCATTAAAAGAAGATGAGAAGGTTGATCCATCAATCATGCCTGATCAATTCAATGTTAGAGTTGAACGTCAAACATTGAGAAGATTGCCGAAGTCAGGTGCGATCATCTTCACAAATCATCCAGTTTATTATTCGATTGATGAGATGAAAGATGAACCATTGGTCCCATCATTAATCAAGAAGATCATCTTTGAAGGACCGGAAGATATCGTTAAGTACAAAAACTTTGGAAGTTTCAGAGATCATATTGCACCATATCTTGATGGGTTGATTCAACGTCAAATAGACCTTGGATTGATCAAAGAAGATACACCATTGAAGACGTTACCAAGCTATCCATTTGCACACTTCGTTAAACAAAGTGACGAGATTCAAGGTTGGAACAATGCCATGTTTAAGAGGCAAGATGAAGCTGCAGCTGCTAAAGAAAAGGAAAAGCAGCAGGAGAAGGAGAAAGCAGCTGAAGCTGTCTGAAGAGATCTTTGCAAGATCAGTAATTTATTTATGGTTATTATGGAGTTTCAATTCGTGGAGTACTGTTCATTGTATTTTAATACAACGCTCCCATTCAAATAAAAAAAAAGTAGTCTCTACATCAATATGAAATACAACAGTGTTATATTCAAAAATCTTAACATCTAGAAGAATTGTATGATCCCTGGTAAGGAGAAGATGCCACCGAACACATCCAGACTAGCGTTCCCAGATAGTGTTCCGCAACCGCTCCAGCTGGGATAAGTACCACACCCTGTGGTCTTCTATAGAACACGTTGTAGAGAGTAGCAGCCTCGAGAGTGTCACTGATACCCTACAATAATACGTGTCCAGGAATGTAAAGAAGGGAAATATGGGCAAAAGTGAAAAATTTAGATGGAGATGAGTTTTTTTATAGTGCTGTGGAAATGTGGTGTCCGGGTGTTTTTTATTGTTTGGTAAATAAATCGAGGGTTGATAAAGTTGATTAAACGTGAACTGGTATCGGATATTACCATCGTTCCAATTGATTATCCCATGAGTCACTTCTTGATCCAGCTGTTTGGATTCTTTCTCCTGTTGCAACAAATTACAGCTGCCAAAATCACTGGAGTTGTCCAATTCCCAGAAGATGCCACCAGTCTTGAGAAGATCAAAACTGTTATCAAATTAGTCGAAGTCAGCTCAGATCCAACCAAATTGCCATTGAAACAAACCACGCATATAAACATAGAGGGCGAATTTGAATTGCTTGACATTTCAACCGGGTCATACCTCCTATCAGTCTCATCTTTGGCTTTCAACCTCCAACCATTCAAAACCAAGATCGTTGTTGATGAAGAAGATCAATTGAAAGCATACTTATTACAATCAAGACAGTCATTTGATCAAGCTACTGTTGAGCTCCCATCCACTCCAATCAAGTTTATTTCTAATCCAACCACTCCAAGAAGTGTGTTCATCAAGAAGAGATTCACAGGCCTTTTGGAATCTGGTCCAGTCAAGACAGTGATTGATAATCCATTGTATTTAGCTGGTGTTGTCATTGCACTCGCTACACTTGTTGGTCCATCCCTTCTAGAGAAGTTTGATCCAGAGACTGCTCGTATGATGGCTGAACAAAGAGCAGAGAAGAAGAAATTGGAACAGACGGCAGGTGCTGCTCTTCAAGGAAGTATCATTCAGGAGGAAGAAAAGCAACCACTGGAGACCATTTACAGTCCCTCCGACAACAGCTCAAAGGCCAAGAACAGAAAAAAGAAGGCCTAGTCTCGTTTAATTGGACCTCAATTGAATATGTCCTACTCATAAATCAAACAAGTAGCGCTTTTTCTGACTAAGCAGTAGATGTAGTAATTTTCGAGCATGCACACACAGCAAATTGACACAAACAAGCTGCTTTTTGCAAGAAAATAAACCACGTTGTAAACTGCCCAACAATTGCCCAACCGTTGCTGAATCCGTTGCTGTGAACCCACACACTGCCCCTCTGCGCATCCGCCGTCCACTCGCTTCCCCTTTCTCCAGCTGCCTTTGTCTACCCTTTTTCCCTGCTGAAATCTGAGATCTGCTGGCTGTGCTCCCAACAATAGCACACATCAAAGATTCACAACAACATAGCATCAACAACTCCATTTCCGTCAGAAACCACTCCAATCCACTGAAAGATGCCCACTCTGTTCAAGCGTCTGAGCTTCATGTTCTCACGCCACAACATCCACGTTGTCACCCTGTGTTTCGCGTGGTACGCTGTCTCCTCCCTGTCCTCTCAGCTCACCAAATCCATCCTTAATGAGTTCCCGTTCCCACTGGCTCTAGGTGAGTTCCAGTTCTTGATAGTCTCACTGTTGAGTTTGGCCACTATTCTGATCATCACCAACTTCAAGAAGCTGCATGACTTGTTCCCAGCTGGTATTGTTCCTCCTGTCGATGGTCCTGCTCTGTTGATTCCAAACAAGCATATCTTGATGACCGTGTTACCATTAGGATGTTTCCAGTTTTTGGGAAAGTTGTTTTCTCATTGTGCAACTGCTTTGGTTCCTGTCTCAACTGTAGCTGGTATCAAGACTTTATCTCCCTTGGTGTTGGTCTCTGCTTACAGATTGGTCTACAATGTCAAATTCCCTACATCAACATACTTATCATTGATCCCATTAGTCCTTGGTATTTTCTTGATTGCTATGGAGGACTCAAGAGCCACTTTAGTTTCTACTACCGCTTCGAATGATAAGTACATTGGTATCCTATATGCTTCATTATCATTAGTTGTCTTTTGTGCTCAAAATATTTATGGTAAGACTGTGTTCACATACAATCAGAAACACGTCAACAATCATGCAGAACTTGCTGTTGCATCAGAGGACCAAGAACCCGTGTTACCAATATCAGAAAATTTAAGAGAGATAGATAAAGATTATGAATTATCCAACATATCACAAAATTATGAATCACAAGTCGAAAAAGCTAAAATGGCCGTATTGCCTAAAATCAGAAACAAATATGATAAGTTGACATTAGTCTTATACTGTTCTGCAATCGGTGGATTATTATCACTTCCATGGTTTTTCTTCATCGAAGCACCACATTTCTTCCCAATTTTAGCAAACAATAATTCATCATTAGAAGATATAACGGAGGCTCGTGTTGTCTACATTCCATGGAACTTATTACTCATCAATGGTGTTTCCCATTTTTTCCAAACTTTGATTGCAACTTATTTATTGGGTTCTATTCCTACTATTTCCTACTCCATTGCAAGTATGATGAAGAAAATGACTGTTATTGTTGTGAGTATGATCTGGATTGGTAATTCCATTTCATGGATTCAATTCATTGGATTATTCTTCACTGGTATTGGGTTATATTCATATGATAGATGGGGTGGTAAACGTTCTCCTACTTCAGCTTAAGTTTTCAAAAGAATGCTGGCCAAGTATTATTTTTCTTCATCAGTTTTTTCTTGTCCTATTATGAGTTATGTTGTTTCAATTCTTTAGAGTAAAGGTACATTATGCCTATTCCACTCCTTACTGCTGGTAAAATTCAATCACCAATTATGTCCTTCATTATAGACTACAAATCCTTTTTGTTCATACCTTTTTTATACTTCATTTATCTCTATATATGTGTTCGATATAACCATCATAATCACATGTATCTTATTGTCTCCATACAGCAACTCTGCCATTAATATCACCAGCAACAACTTCAATCTTACCAACTTTCACCTCTTCGTAATTGAAATAACTCTTCAAATAACTTTCCACTATAGTGACTTCCTCATTTGGTACTCTAACTCTACCATCCTGAAATTTCAACTCTTTCAAATCAAGTAATCCCCAATTATTGGATTCTTCGTCAGTATAAGTTCTTGTGATCTTCAGCTCATGAAGTTTAATAATACCATTTGACCAACCAGTCGTTAGCAAGGCAATATATTTCCAAACTTCATGGCTTTCAATATTATTCTCCTTCACTGTTGACACAGTTCTTGAATTAGCAAAACTTAAAGCAGTAATGACTTCACCTTTTCCTTCGGATGTTGATAATTCACCTGAGAAGGTCAGCGATCCATTAACATTGAATAACTTAACTGCTGATCCATATGAAGCACAAATCATCCCCGAATCATAAGCAATAGCAACATGTTCAAATGGTTTAGATTGATTATCATTGGTGATTTTTCTGATCAGTTTATAACGTGATAAATCCCATAAATAGCAATTCCCAGCAATATCTAAACTCAACAATAAATTGAAGTCAGGTGAGACTTTCAACTCTTTGATTGGTGATGTATGTGCTCTTAATCTTGTTTCAAATTCTAAGTTTTCATTAAATCCTTTAATAACGACCAAATACTTCCAAACATGAATAACACCAGTTTCAGAACCACTTAATAATGTCTCGTTGTCTAATTTAGCTAATGTGGTGATTTCATCATCATGCAATCTTTCAAATGTTTGACGATTGATTATCAATGAACCTGAGCTTGAACCTTTCTTGATCTCAATCTCACCATTCAAATGTAGGCCAGGATATCCTCTCCAGAATGCATCACCTGAATTATCACTGTGTTGCTTGAAATGCAAGAATTGGATAGATTCCTTAAACTTGGTCAGATAGATCAATGTTGGATTCTTCTTAACACTATTAGGATCAATAGTTAAGACAGTGTTTATTTCTCTTTCAGGATGCGGCTTGTTGAAAATCTGTGTTGGTGTTTGTCCAAAATTATGAATAATACCAGTGATTGATCTTCTTTCATCTTCATTATTAATCAAGTCCAAATCAATTGCACCACGATAACTCAAATGATTGAACACATTGACCGCTTCAATAGCTTCAGGACCAGTTTGTTTGAACCCAAAAATCAAGTCAATCCATTCATGTAAATGCTCAGAAACGTAAGGACTCTCTAAGGCCTCTCTGTTCTTAGCAATGAATACCTTAGGATCGCCTTTAGCCCATTTAGGCAATTCAACATCACAAACCTCAGTACCATCTTGCAACTTACCAAATTCATAACCATTGATATTTGTAAGGAATTCAGGTAGTAAGTAGAATTCAGGGATCAACTCTCTAACATCGGTAGTGTTTTCCATGGATGCAGATTTCCATGTTTTCATAATAGAACTGAATAATCTATCAGGATGATCAAATTTACCACCTTGCAATAACATATAAGACTGAACAAAAGGTTCTAAACGGATCAAAAACGATGCAACAATCATGGCTGATGAATAATGAGTACCATAATGGAAAGCAGGTGCATCATCATCACATAAACTCTGTAATGCTTCATATCTCTCTTTGAACTGTTGTGCTCTTGCTGGTGATTGTGCGCCCATCGGTTTGCTCAAATCTCTGAAACTCTTAGGATCATTCAAATCTAATTCATCACTGGCATAATCTGCAATAACCCAAGGAAACACGGGATATTGTGTCAAATCATTGAATGTTCTTCCAGCAAATGTATTAACAATCATCAAGTAGTAGAAGTTGGACATCTCACCATTCTGCCATTTCTTGGTAGCATCTAGATAGTTCAAATATTCAGCACCGAACACATTAGCTAATTTAGTAGTGAAATTTCTGCTTGTTGAACCAAAGGCAGTACTACTCAAATTTGTCTCTTTAAAAATGTTGGAAAGATCATTATCAATGTTTGAGTTGGTAGCAACACTTGAAAGCTTAGAGAAGATAACATCTCTTTCTTTGGTTCTGATGGCAGTGATCAAGAATGAACCACCATTACTGAAGAATAACTCCAACGCAACATCTCTTAGCAAGAAACGTCTCTTTGTAACTGAAGTTAACTTGAAGAGATCCCATGTCTGGACAGAATGTCTATTGGTCAGGTTCTTTGAGGGAACCCTTGCCTTACCAGTAGGTTGGCCAGTAATTAATTTGATATTTGGATCTCTTTCCTCTTCAGAAGCTTCATCAATATCAATAATTTCATCATTTTGTGCCTTATGGAAATAATTCTGAATAATGTAAAGATGTGTTTCACCAAGAATCAAGACACCTTCAATGATATCCAAACCAACGACCTGACTAACATTCCATAATTCATGGATCTTATCACCAGGAAACAAACACTTCAACACTTTTCTATTTCTATCATTATAAGTGTTCAAAGATTCATCAATAACATCAGCCTCAATAAACTCAAATGATTTCAAACTTTGGGTTTCAGGTTTGACATGTTCATTACTGCGGCCGGTTTTCCCAACTTTCTTAGCTGGTGGCATAACAACAGAATTCAGTTTCTTAGCCGTTTCAATTCCATCGTATGGTAATAAGATCTTTCTCATTCTATCAATACCTTCCATGTTATCTAAAATCCAAGTACTAGTAGAATCTTCTTCACCAGATTGAAATCTAATAGTTTTGATGATTCCAGATTTGAATTTATTGTATTCTGAAAGATAAAATTGTAAATTGTCTTGTTGATCTTGAACATATCTGGCAGCTCTCATAGTTTCATTAGAAACAATCTTCAATCTCAAAGCTTCATTGTCATTTTTGAATGTACTTGACAAAGCATCCAATAATTCATACTTAGTCTTAACAGTATCATCAAATTTCTTGATCAATTGATTGATTCTCTCTTCAGCAGATGGAAACGAGTCCCTGTTATATCTTCTATCAACCTTACTTGTCAAAGATTCAATATGCTTACTGAAAACATCCTTGATCTTACCATCCAGCAAATAATTGGAAATAACATCCTCATCATTCCAAGAAGTAATGGAACTCAAGAATTTTGAGACTTGAAGGAAACTTCTGAAAGTGATGCAGGAACAAATAGCAGACAAATCATCTTGTCTATGTATCAAAATCATTCTTAGACAATTGAAAGATAGGTTTGTAACAGCAGGATCAGCACTTGCACCAATTTGAAGTAATAAACCAATCAGGTTAGAAACACCATCATTAGTTAAATTGTCTTTGGTGAAGAGATTCTCTTGATGAAACATCAAAACCTTGAGGAAATTCTCTTCTTGTTTTTGTGATGTTGAGAATCTAAGAACACAAACCAATGAGTTCATCACTGATGTGATACTTTTGACCAATTGGATATAGTATGAGTTTCGGGTGCTTTTGCTGCTATGCTTGTAGGCTTCAATGATATCTAACAAGACAGAAAGGTAGTTCAAATAATCTTTTGAATTCCATTCAATGCTCAAGAGTTCATTGTGAAGAACATTCAACAATACGGCAATATTTGAAAACTTGATACCATTGGTCTCCAATAATATGTGGAATTCTGTCGAAAATCCTCTCAAATGAACCAACACCTGTGGGAAAATCAATGAAATGAAGACAGTCGAGACTGAATCTAATTGAAGATCAGGATTTGACTCATTTCTGAGAATTGATAATAAGTAAGTCTCCAATAAATTTGTATCATTATTGAACAATTTGGTGATAATGATGTTTGATAAGATGCTGATATATTTCTGAGATGATTCAAAGTACATTGATGCATTTGTAGGTTTGCTCAATAGCAGGATCATGTTACAGATCTTTCTGATATAGATCAAATCATTCTCTGACACCTTCTGAAAACTTGCATTTTCCTGAACAGCTGTATTGACAAAATCAGAATATAAGTTCAACATCCTTTTAATCTTTTCATGGCCACCTTCAGTAAATATGTCATTTAAGACAGTCCATTCTAATGAATCAAGAATTAAATAATTCAATTCATGGAATTCAACAGTAGTTAGGGTAGTTTTGTCTAATGGCCCACGAAGTTTCTCAAAGTCTTGGCTTAAAGGATACTGGCCAAATGATCCTTTAATGAGTAGATTGACTTCAACTTCATCATATTTGATATCCCTCACAGTTGATAATAAAGCAGACAATCCATTATTCCTAACAAAAACATCAAACATTTTCCTTGATATGGTGAATACCTTGATGAGGAAGCTGATACCAATATCAAACACAAACTTGGAGTCCTTACCTAAGTCTAAGAGTAATAGGATCCATTTTACCGAACATGAAGCAAAGAGCTTTTTCCAGTAAGAAGCACTTGAGAATGGAGGGTCCAAGAAAACATCAGCTAAGACCTTCAGAACTAGAACACCGGTATCAGTGTTCTTCTCATTCAATAAGTAGATCACAAATGATGATAAGGATGAGATGGTCTCTTGGGTAAGATTTCCTTTCACTAAAGTCAACAGAGAATCATAAATAACATCATTCAGCTTCTCAGGCAAGAATCCCTGAGACAGAGCATTCAATAACTTTTTGATAACTTTCAACTTCTTCAATTTGATAGTATTGAAATTGGCATATTTGCATTCTCTGCTGAAAACAGTGATCTGAAAAAGCAGAAACTCTAGAATCTCAGTATCTTCAGTGGTAAAAGGGTTGTCTGGTGAGAATGGTCTCCATAGTTGGAAATCAAAAATGAAAATATCATAAGCTAGATGGTTATTGATGACTGAATTGAATGGAGATTGGAAGTTGTAACCCACAAAGTCTAGAAATATGTCAAATAACTCGAGGTTGAAGTTTTGCTTAAACTCAGCTTTCTTGAATCTGAGTAGCCTTGATAGTATATTGAAATAGTTGTTTGATTCAGCTTCTTGGATGAATTTCCAATTCTTGTTGATAAGCTTTAAAAACAGTTTCACCAAACTATGCAATAAGTTCATATCGTTAGCTTCTTCGACAAGTGTAAGTACCAACTGTAGGGACGATACTGCATAAAACAACTCTGAAAATGACTCGTTCTGATAGAATGACACCTGCCCAAGAAGTGTGGTTGAGGAAGATTCAAACTCTGGATTAACCTTAACGACATGATCTTTAACAAACAGATCAAATGAGTTCTTGACATTTTGGCTGTTAAAGTTCAATATCAGATTATCTTTAGGAACAGTAATATTCAAGTTCTTAATATCATATTCACCTTGTCTATTATTAGTTGAATCCAACAACTTCAAATTAAACTGTGCCCTTTCTTCATAACTCAGACACTTTAAAATCTCAGGATCTTGATAGTTCCCAGAATAGTTTCTTCCTAGGTAATAAGACAATAAAACCCATTCATAGCTTTGGGATTCAGACACCACCAGTAAATTAGTAATATCAATATCTGTCTGCGTAGCATGACCGATCTTAACCCTCAATGAGTTATTCTCTTGGAAAGCATTATCAATATGGAATGGCAAAGGACATTTGAGGTTTTGAATGTATTGGCCATTAACATAAAGCCGTACCTTAGCTTTTTCTGATTGGTGAGGTTGTAATGAGTGGATGAAGACTATGTGATAATATGTGGAATCTTCGAATTGGTATGTGTCAAAGGTCCCTACGAGCTTATTCTTGTAATAAACTGTAAGTAGTGAGGATTCAAACTTCAGAAGCAACATATCGTTAATGAGAAACAATTCATTATCTTGCAGTGAGCTTCCTCGTAGCGATGTTTGTATGGTGTAACTGTGATTAAGAACTTTTGGGGTAGTTTGGAATGTGATGGATGAATTCTTGAAATTGAAATGGGAATCATGCTCTTTGTCTAATAATGAAGATAACAACTCTAAGTACCTCTGATCAGCAGTATCCTTGAGTAATATGAATAGTTTCAACAGATCAACTGCTGTCAGCGTGGTTAACTTCAGTAAATCTTTGATCCGTACGGAGTCTTGGTCAACCGTTTGGAAAGAGTTCATCAAAAGTGCAGGCAAGCTTTCAATCTCAGATATCAATGCTTTATCGTACTCACATACCTCTGAAATCTTCCACAAAAACAATATGACAGCCAGTCTCAGTTCTATCTTAGTATCTTCAAGACCTGCAGCTCCAACTGCTAGTTTAAGCATTTCATTATCCGTGATTTTCAAGTCATCGGCATCTGGGCTAAGTTGAAACACTTCACTCACATCACCAACTGATCCATGATTCTCAACGTTTTCTTTCAAGACAGAAACAAGATCCTCCAGCCTTTCTTGGACTTCTTCACCGCCGTCGATTGAGTTTCTGAGCAATCCCAGAGTGATCCACTGTCTTGTGAGATTATCTGCACTGAAAGACACCTTGTTGGCAGTATCCGTCTCAATGGTCTTCACGACTTGCTCAATTGTTTCAGTTTCCAGAAGTTTAGTGTACTTCGATATCATCCTCGCTCCTTCCTCCATCTGTTTATGCCCTAGTGTGTCAGTCTGTGGTCTTATGTGGGTCTTGTGGGAAACTTAGTATGACTGGAAGAAACAATAATAAACAAGTGGATTATTTTATTTTAGTATGGAGATTTTCGCGGGTTGACACTCGTTAAAATGACACATTTTCTACAGAGAAGTTGACTACAAATAGGAGAATTGTTGCACATTGGTTGCGTATTTTGTGTATTCACAAAGTTGGAACTCTTTTCTGATTTCTCAGCTAAAAGAGGCCATTAAATAAATAATGATGAAACTAATAAAAATATGATAAATAACTGAAGATAAATAGGATAATAAATAAATAATAAATAAATAAGTGGCGTAGTATGAATCACACGTCAGTGGCTGTCCAATAGGTCAAGCCTATTGATCTATCTGTATGGAGCATCATAATCCAAACAATATTGAATTTCTTGTTCCCATTTATCACCATTAGCCAACAATTTCTCCTTGTTGTATAGCAGCTCTTCTCTAGTTTCAGTAGAGTATTCAACATTTGGAGTTTCGACAATAGCATCAACAGGACACGACTCTTGACATAGACCACAGTAAATACATTTAGTCATATCAATATCATACTTGTAAGTACGACGAGATCCATCAGTTCTTTCTTCTGCTTCAATAG